>SZWC01014273.1:10342-75508 GCA_023375785.1 Penium margaritaceum | reverse complement strand
ACCGCTGCCAACCCTGGGTGCTCATTGGCCGAGCTCCTGCCGCTCTCTTCCAGACGTCCGGTTCTGCCGGTGGATATCTTGCACGTCCGACGCTCCTGCTTCACTCCCACCTCTCCGCGGCTCGGCTTATGTTCTCTTTCCACCGCGGACTCTCATCCTTGCCTATCCCGCCTCTTTTCGCCTTCTCCGCGACCATTGCTTCAGATAACCGTGAAGAGCCGCCGTTGATTGTTTGTTTCCTGGCGGCAACCTTTCCCGCCTATCCTCCTCCTCCGCCACTGGGTTCCGCGCCACCCCACGCTCTACCGCAACCTCATTGCGGGAGCCACCATTCCTTGTGTGTCCTCCGGTGCTCCGCGGCCTCCCCTTCATCCCTCTCCGCGGATTTGTGCTCGCGGCCACCTCTTCCGCGGACTTGTGGACCGCGGCGACTTCCTTCCGCGGATCCACCATCTTCCCAGCGGAGATGCGGTGGATCTCCGCCTGACACTCACATTGCAAACGAGGTTTCCTTATATCACAAAGTTCTCCGAGGGGTACAAGGATGACCAACGGGCAATATTGTTACGGGTAGAACCGAGAGGTTCTAAAGTTCGCAAAATAGTACCGAGAATTACTACTAGATAGAGGAGCTTCTAACAGTTTTGTTAGCAACGACATGGTTTGGAAGTTGGGTTTGCAAACCAAACCAAGATTGTTTGAAGGAAAAACCGTTGACACACGTCTGCAGATCTGTCAAATTTGCAAACCACTCTGGCAACAAATTCCAGATTTGCACAACGTAACGGTCCGGAGGACCTATCAAATGACCGAACAAAAAATCATCCTCAGGTGAGATCTCCTATGCTAGCACAATCCGTAGGTTGACTAGAAAAGCGGAGCAGTACATTTCAGCATTAATGGCCGAAAGAAACACCTGCCTCTGGTCGAGCGACCCATGACACAGCAGCGGTTATGGGAAGCAGCAGAGGTGGAAGCAACCGAGGAAGCTGTGGTAGTTACAATATGCCAGTGCATATCTGTAGACATAGCCAAGCGATACCTAAAGCACGGGGCCCAAGCGTGGCTATTCCACGTGGAATCAGTAGAAGCCACATCAACGGTCCCAACTCCTTTGGTTCGCAGCCGTACCTAAGGAGTTTGCGGAGCTCATCAACGAGTTCACAGGAGTTTTTTCTACAAACTATCCTGAACACTACCACCGCAATGCAACTTCGACCATCAGATAGACCTGAAGCCAGGCAGTAGACCGACGGTGAAGGGGACCTATTGGATGAGCGATCAAGAGCTTACCGAACTCAAGAAGCAACTGGATGAAATGCTCGGGTAAGGGTTCATCCGACCCTCCACGTTATCCTATGCAGCACCCATATTTTTTGTTAAAAATGATACAGGAGAGATGCGGCTGTGTGTGGACTACCGAGCGTTGAACGACATCACCATCAAGAACCACTACCCCCTCCCGGGAGTAGATGAATTCTTTGACCAACTCCGCGTGGCCTGAGTTTGCAATGGAATTGACTTACACAACGGCTATCATCAGATCCGTGCAATTGATAAAGATGTCAAGAAGAGAGCATTCCACACCAGATATGGGCACTTCGAGTTCACGGTCATGCCATTCAGATTCACAAATTCCCCCGCAATGTTTATTACGGTGATGAAAAACATTTTTTTCCCGTGCCTCGACGACTTTGTTTTTGTTTACCTTGACGACATCCTGGTGTAGAACCGCATCCCGTAGGAGGATAATGGACATCTCCAAAAAGCTCTTGAAGTTTTACAAAGAGAGAAATTGCTTTAGAGAACACCCAAGATAAAACTTTTGTCGCAGTTTGATCAAGTTGCAAGGCCACATCATCGGCTGCGGACGGATCTCCATCGACCCAAAAACGGTGGAGACAGGCGCTCATTGACCAACGCCCACAAATGTTTGGGACGTCCAGGTATTTTTGGGCTTCTCCAACTGCTACCGTTGATTTGTAAAGGACCATGTGCGGGTGTCAGTGCCTCTCTCCGATCTCATCCGGAAAACAACCGAGTAGAATTGGGAGGAAAGTGAACAAGGAGTGTTTGCCACTTTTAGAAATTCTCTGACCTCGGTGCTAGCGTTACAATTGGCAGATAGACCGATGGACTACATCATGGCCGCCGATGTGTCTGATCCAGCCATCGGAGCTATTCTCATCCAAGGCAACGGCGGTGGAGAACAACTGGACGTGTACATCTCAAGAAACTACGCGGACCGGAACTCAACTACGTGGTGCACAAGAAAGAATTTCTTGCAGTCGTGCACACATTCAAAACGTGGCGGTGCTACTTAGAATGCCGGCGATGCATTGTCCGCACAGACCATCATGCACTGAAATATCTCAAGACCCAGCCAGATCTGAGCTGTCGACAGACTCAATGGATGGAGTTCCTCGAGTCCAACTCAGACTACGACATTGAGTACCGGCCAGGAAAAACAAATCCGGCCGATGCTCTCAGTCAAAGACCGGATTTAATGGCCGAGATCAGCGCATTGCTTGTCGAACGAGATCCATATCTCGCGAGGCTATTCGCGAAGGGTTACAAGGGGTTCGGCGGGAAAAAAAAAAAGAATAAACTGGTTTGAGGACCCCTACCGGCGACGGGGATTCACTCGCCAGGTTGTTGATCCTCTAAACAAGGAGCTACGACAAATGCTAGTGGATGAATGTCACAAAACATGTCCTGGTGGACACTTTGGCGAGGACAAGATGCTCAAGAAGCTGGAAAAATACTACAGGTGGCACAAGATGCAGACCAACGTGGTGGCCTTCTGCAAATCATGCGACACCTGTTAGAGACAAGAATTGCATGGCACGTGGCCACCAGGTCTACTCCAACCCCTACCCATTCCGAAGGAACAGTGGGCCGACATCAGCCTGGAATTCCTGATGAGACTACCTGTCACAAAATCTATGTGGTGTAGTTCAAACTTTGTCTGACCCATCTGTTGTGGTTCACTTCTTCCTTCAAGGAAAATTTGAGAGTGAGCATGAGCTTTCTTGTTGCCTCAAGCTATGTGAGCAAGAATTTAAAGAAGTTCCGTTTTACGAAGGGAATTACGCAACTTGGCGTTGGTTTTTGGACATAGACATAAATTCAACAGTTATAGGGCTGGTCATCAGCTCTCCAACACAACAAACCATGGATTTGGCCAAGCGTAGCCCAAGTTACGCTTGCCAGAGTGCAGGTCTCACCTACCACAGAAGCGCCTAACATCTCCATGGCGCACACACGCCGTGACGTCTTCCTTCATGTGCAAAGCACCCTTCCCAAGGCGAAAATTTGTTTGCACATAATGGAGGGGCCCTGTGCACTGTTTTGACGCACCTCGGTCACTTTTGGGTTGTTTTTAATGATGGGGTGTGATAGGGTTTGAAACTTGTCCGCGGACCTGCAGTCAGAATTTAGAGAAAGCACCTGAGTAAGAAAATGTACGTCTAAGTTTCAAACACCGAGCTAGGATTTTGGCTAAGTTCCTCAGTAAAAACATGTACTACAACATTTTGGTGGATTATCCGCGGGAGCGACACGGCGGTCCTCCGAGGCACAAATACCAGATGTGTTTTTGTTACTCATGTCAGAAAAACCACTTTAATGTCACAAGACCAGGAAACCAGTCGGGTACATCAAGAAAATGCTATGATGACCACTGCGGAGCCTGACCCAGGGTACTTCAAGAGATTCCAGGAGAATCTCCTGCTCGTGTTCAGCTCCGTCGACTGCCACAACTTGACCAAGAGACCGACCAATGGTCACAGCCCCGACGGCAACCAGTCAACCTTGCCAGCCAACAGGACCAAACGAGTGCAGCGGTGCGGTATGCACGTAACGACAACATCAGTGCATGACCCTCTCCCTCCGGCCCTCCAGCGTAAAGAACCCCACGTCCTGAGCATCTCGCGATCCTCAACACTCTGCTGCAACTCGCTTGGGGGACGCGACCTACGAACACCGAACCGCCCCACTTCGCAGCACCGTCCCCCCCCCCCCCCCCCCCCCCCCCCCCCCCCCCCCCCCCCCCCCCCCCCCCCCCCCCCCCCCCCCCCCCCCCCCCCCACCTGGGACAGGAGCACCAGGAGCGGCTACCGCCACAGGACGCCTATGGCAACTACACACGTATCGTCCACCATAGGACGCGGAAGCCAACACCTAGACTAGACCCTCTATTTATATTCACTAGATTCATGTACTAGTTTGCCTGATTCCTATCATCTCATTCATTCCATTGCATTCATTCCTCCGCCCGCCTATGAGCTGTGGCGCTTCTTCCCAAGTTGCCTACTTGCCGTTGCCCGCTGCTAAGCCGTGGCACTCTTGCTTCTACTTGCCGTTGCCCGCTACTAAGCTGTGGCACTCTTAGCTTCACTTACCTCCTAACTGCCATCTGGGGCTGTGGCACCTAGACATTCCACTCGTCATCCGTCGCCACTCTCCACTCGCCACTCTCCATTACGTCCTCTTGATCACCTCCGCTACTGCCCGCTATCTCCAGCTCTGGCACGTCACCTTCATTCGCTGATTCTCAAGTCCATCGGGCTCGTCCACAATGGACCGCGCCCACGGACTATCCAGTCCACTTGTCACATTTGCTCCTCCTGTCCTTCGCAGTGCTTTGTCATGACGTCATCCATCCGTAAGCTATCTGCACCTGCACAAAAGCTTCCGCTCCCAGACCCACTATCATTTCCATGTTGCTATATGTCGTAGATGTCCTGCATTTTCCTGACATGGTATCAGAGCCAAGAGAAAGATCCCGGCACCATCATTGCCTCCTCCTTCTTCGCTGACGCCTGAAACGCCCCGCCGAGCTGCGCAGTTGATCAGCACGAGCAGCACCGCAGTCACCTCCTTCCTCCCTCATCTGCAGGGTCAAAGGAGCTGTGTATGGGCACAACCTCCAAGAGTCCTACAGCCAGCATCCTCCTCCATTGCAGAAGAAGCAGTAGCCATGAGCAAACAGCAACCTCCATCAACAACACCAGTCCAGTCATTGCAGGAGCACCATCAGTTTGCGCTTCTTCAGCAGCAGCATCACTCAACTGGTGCAACAGCAAAGCAACAGAACTTCTTTTCCTCACAACCAATCCTCGACTATCTTAATCATCAACCGCAACATCTTCAAATAGGAACCGCAAGGCTGACGGAAATTTGTATGGGCACGTTTCTGTAACCTTGTCACCAACCCTCATCCTGCCGCAACAGCACGCCTCCGCTGCCACCTATATCAAAATCCCTCCGAAGCGCTCATCTGTCAAACTACCAGTTATCATCTCTGCAGCAGCATCAGCATCAGCAGGAGCAGCAGCAGCATCAGCAACAGCCGGTCCTCATCCATCACTACCTAAAGCCCTAAGCAGAGCTTCCGACTCCACAAGCACTCATACCCATATTTCTAGCAGCACTACTTCTTCTTCCACCCAAAATCTGCTGACGCACAAACACCCCAGCTTCCTCATACATAACGTGATCACCTTCTTAGTTCTGTTTGTACCAGCTTCTGTTCCCACTCATCAGCCATCATGTTTGCCCTTGGCCTCTGGTGCCATGGAGCAACCCTTCACATCCGCTGCAAGCGACAAACTAGCCCACCTGATGTCAATGCGCCGGATAGCAACGGTCTAGAAATCGGGTCCCGACATGGGAGGCCACCAACCGCTCTTGGTATTGCAACCAAGATAACATATCACCCTCAAACGAGGGATCCACACTCTAGTTTTGTTTGGTTTGCAACATCGGGAAGTCCGCATGTTGGTCTTTAGTCTCTACCTTTGGTTGGAAGCTCTGTGAGGAGTCTCAAAGGCAAGAACTCTAAATGGATGCATGCAAGGTACATGCCTTTATACTTGCAGAGCTTTGCTAAAGCTTCTTCTTGTAGTGGCTCCACCGGAGCCAACCTCAACCTACAGTCCTACTTGGCGCATCCTTAGACCGCCAAGTGTCATCCTCAAGGCAGGCTCTAGTAAGCTTCCTCAAAGCTTCCTGTCCCAGTTTTGGCCACAAAGAAAATTGCGGCCGTCGTGGGGATTGAACCCGCGACCTCTCGTTTGAGACTCCGATGCCAAAAAGGTATGGTTCCTATGATGAGCCACAGGGGACATACCCATTATGGGCCGTGCATTCCTCGCCCATCTCAAAACAGACCAAGGGGACATACTCCATAGAGCAGTGCATGCCTTGTCTGTATGTGTAGCTAGCCAGCTAGGCAGTGGACAAGGTGCATACTATTTCAAAAAATCTCTCCCTTGCACCTCTGTCCATCTGTCACTTACTGGGCTCCATCAATGCCTTGGGGCTCACCCTTCCTCTGNTTGAGACTCCGGTGCCTATTCAACCAAGCCAAAAAGGTATGGTTCCTATGATGAGCCACAGGGGACATACCCATTATGGGCCGTGCATTCCTCGCCCATCTCAAAACAGACCAAGGGGACATACTCCATAGAGCAGTGCATGCCTTGTCTGTATGTGTAGCTAGCCAGCTAGGCAGTGGACAAGGTGCATACTATTTCAAAAAATCTCTCCCTTGCACCTCTGTCCATCTGTCACTTACTGGGCTCCATCAATGCCTTGGGGCTCACCCTTCCTCTGTCGCACTCCTCATGCCGAATCCACGAATATCTGCATAGTGCAAGTTGCTCTCCAGCAGCTTGGTCATGCAGTTAGCAAGCATGCTCTTTGTTCCGTAGTGCTACAAGTCCACCACGTTCTTCATGACAAGATCACGTGAGTAGTGGTAACGTATGTCAATGTGCTTCATTCGCCGGGAGATGATCTTGTCTTCAGCCATCGAGATGGCGCTATGTTGTCCACGTGTACGACCGTGGCGTCCTTTTGTTGCACTATTCTTTTGCCAAGCAGGCTACGCAACCATTGAGTCTCCTTGCACAACTCAGACAAAGAAATGTACTCTACCTCAGTCGTGGACACTAAAACACAATCCTGCTTCTTGCTGGCCCATGAGATGGCAGCGCCAGTCAAGATGCACACGTATCCAGAGGTGGATTTCCTTTCGTCAAGATTTTCTCCCCAATCAGCATCAGCGTAGCACTTCAGGCAAAGGGGTTCCGTTCCTTCTTGGCCTCCAAGGACGAGGCCCATGTGACATGTCTTCTGCAGGTAGCGCAAGATGCGCTTGACTGCCTACCAGTGTTGTGGCCTAGGGTTGGCCACGAATCTGCTCACTTGTCCCACAGCATAGCAGATGTCCGGACGAGTCCCTACCATGGTGTACATGATGCTATCCACGGCGGACTGGTAGGGGATGTCTTGCATCTCCCTTTGTTTTGCTTTGTTGCTTGGCGACATGGAGGCCTTCAGCTTTGTATCAGCCATCATTGGGGTGCTGACAGGTTTGTAGTCTTCCATGTGGCAGCGCTTCAGTACCTCACGAATGTATTTGGTTTGGTTGAGTTTGATGGTGCCTGCTACTTGGTTGCGATGGATGGCATTCCCAAGGTAGTACTTGAGAGGACCCATGTCCTTAATTTTGAACATTTTGCTGAGGTCAGACTTCAGCTCATCCAGCAGCTCGACCGAAGACAAGCAGATGATCAGATCATCCACGTACAATGCAATCGGCATCAGCCCATTCCCATCATCGCGCATGTACATGCTTGGGTCATTCTAGCAATGAGCAAAGGAGAGACCGGTCATGAAACCATCCATCTCTTTGTACCACATCCTTGGGGCCTGTTTCAGCCCATAGAGCCCTTTCACCAACTTGCACACCTTGCCCTTGGGAGCTTCGACTCCTTCAGGCACCTCTATTAGCACTTCCTTGTCAAGCTTCCCATAAAGGAAAGCTGTTGTGACATCCATCTGGTATATCCCCAAGTTGTTTGCGGCTGGAATGCCAAGGAGAGAGCGGATGGAGGCAAAGGTCACGACGGGTGCGAACGTCTCATCGTACTCAAAGCCCGGGCGTTGAGAGAACCTCTTAGTTGCTACCCTTGCCTTGAACTTGTCGATGCAGCCGTCTTGCTTCTTCTTTACTCGGAGGACCCACTTGGATCCCACCACGTTGGCCTTCTCGAGTATAACCACTAGCACCCACGTGCCGTTCTCGGCAGTACACGCGAGCTCGCTGTCCACCGCCTCCTTCCACTTGGTCGCATCTGGGCCATTTATTGCCTCCGCCACTGTGGATGGCTCTCCCTGAGCCATGCACAACCAGCTAAGGCTGATCCAATCATCCTCTGCAAAGGTGCCTTCTTTGGTCGCAAACTGCGCCACAGTGCTGGTGCAACTTCTTGCTTTGGTGCTGGTGCTTCCACAGGTGGTGGTTTGTCGTCGTCATCGTCGTCATCGTCAGAAGACTCGTCAGACTCCATGTCAGACTCGGAAGCCCCGGACGCCTCGGCATCCACTCCATGTCAGATGCTGCGTCATCCTCTACAGCTACTCTCCTATTCCCACCACCTGCTGGCAAAGCAAGCCAGTTGTTGGGTTCTTTGTCTCCGGACTCATGAACACTATCCACTCTCCCGCTTTGGGAGCAAGGTTTGGGTCCAGCAGCTCTCCCTTTTCAAGGGTGCTTTCGTCAAACACGACATCGCAGCTCTACACAAGCTTGCCTACTGCCGTGTCCCAAAGCCGATAGGCTTTGTGTGATGTGTCGTACCCAACCATGATGCACTTCCTGGAACGTGCGTCCTGCTTGCCTCTACCTTCTCTCGACTGGATCTTCACCCATGCAGTCGACCCAAACACCTTCAGGTAAGATGCGTTGGCTTTCTTTCCAGACCATGCTTCCTGTGGGGTCTTCAGCTGCTTGTCTTGCTCCTTTCCACGCTTCCGCAAGGCGGTTGCTGGTGTGAGGTTCAAGAGGTAGCAAGCCCTTGTTGCTGCTTCAGCCCAAAACTGAGGTGGGAGCTTGGCGTCGAAGAGCATGCTTCACACCATGCCGAGCAGGGACCGGTTCATGCTCTCGGCAACGCCGTTGCTTTGGGGGTTGTAAGGGATAGTTTACTCGTGGCGGATGCCATGATGCTTGAGCCAAGGCTTGCATACCTCGTACTCACCCCTGTTGTCATTACGAAGCGTCTTCACTTTCTTGGACGTTTGCCGCTCCACCATGGCGACGAATTCCAGGAGCTTCTCATTGACCTCTCCCTTTGTTTTGAGGAAGTCGATCCACAACTTGCGGCTATGGTTGTCAATGAAGGTCAGGAATTACTTGCTTCCTCCGTTAGACGGTGTGCGGAAGGGTCCACACACGTCACTGTGTATGAGCTCGAAGACATGCTCTGCTCGTTGACCTCCTCTCCCAAACGGCTTCTTCTTTGCCTTTGCTTGGAGGCATGGTTCACACAATGTACACCCTTCGCCATGCTTCATGGTGCACCCTTCCATTCCGCGGACTACCTCTTGCTCTAGCATCCCTGCAGCGTGATGTTGGCCACGTGGCCAAAATGCCGGTACCACAGCTCAGCATCAGTGTCCTTGGTTGATGTGGCAGCCGCAACGGTCGTCGGTAGTGCATCCTTTGGCTCCGATGCGACTGTCTTGGTGGCACATGTGAGTCCCTCATCCGATGCCTTGGTGACTTTGGGTTGAAGCACGTAGAGGCCGTCGACTCTTGGAACTTGAAGCAAAAGATCGTCTTTGGTCTACAAAATCTGGATGTCCTCGTTTTTTAGGGCCGCCGCTTCCTTGTTGGTGAACACCACTGTCATGTTGTCGGTGATTTGTGAGACGGACAGCAAGTTGGCTGAGAAGGAGGGCATGTACACCACCTTTTGAAGGTTGACCACCTTCTCCACACCGTTCACATTGAACATGATCACCTTGTCCCCTTTGCCAATGGCATGGACGACACCGCCGTTTGCGCACTTGATGCGCATGACAGATTCGGCCATGGAGACAAATCCACCCTTCTCTTTTGATGAGTGGTGGTTGGTGCCCGAGTCAAGGGCGAATGCCCCGGACCTATGGATCGATTCGCACTTCATGGGAAGCCCCCTAGCCGTCATGTTGGTGAGCTCCTTCTTCTCCTTTCCACCTTTGTTCCCGCCTTCTTTCTTAGGACTACGGCAGTCCCTAGCCCAGTGCCAAGCCTTGCCATAATTGGGACAGTTGCCGAGCTTCTTGGAACTCTTCCCGCCACCAGTGCCTTTCCCTCCACCACCAACGTTTCCGCTGTTGCCTTGAATGGAGGGAGAGCTTGCACCTTGTCCACCAAGGCGAGAGGCATAGGCTGAAATGTTTGCCTCACTGCCACTACGTCGCATGGACTTGTTGCGGACGTGTTTAGTGACAGCCTCGTACGTCAGATCTGCCTCCTTCCAACCGCCAAATACGGTGATCAAGGACCCCCAGCTTTCCGGCAGCACCATTAGAAGGATCATGGCATGCATGTTGGGGTCGAGATTCCATTCCATTTGCTGGACCTCCTGCAGCACATTGTCGAATGACTGCAAGAATCAGGTATCAATTCTCCTTAGCTCACCCTCATTGACATCAACCTTTGGAAGATGAAGAGTCGGTTTGCTAGGGCGTTTGATTGATGCACGTGTGAGAGCTTTGCATAGGCCTTGGCAACCAACGTGCATCCTGTGATGTGGGAGTGTTGAGTCTCGTTGATGGACGTCACAACAATGGCAAGAGCCATGTTGTTTTTCATCGTCCATGCTGCAAGGTCAGCCGCATACGTCGTCACCGCCGCATCGGCGGGTGCTCTCTCACTCCCTTTTAGGATGTCAAGGTAGCCACGCACGTTCATGAAGATCTCAAAGTGCCATTTCCACAAGGGAAAACCTGTCCCCGTAAATTTGGACTCGCCTCAAGGCGGGCTTCAGTCAGATCCGCCATTTCCTGTGGTTGCTCGTCTTCTTTGCTTCACTGCTACTGTGCTTTGTTGAGGCTGATGAGGTTGATGAGGCTGCTGATTGCGACCGTTGTCAAAGGTGCAGTTGGTTCCATTGCATACCCCTCCCACCGATGATGGCCTAAGGCGATGGTGCCGTCGTAAGAGAACGGACTGAGGGTCGTACCACCTTTGAAAAAGGGGTGGAGCTTAGTCCCGTTTGGGCTTGAGGGTCTTGTCCAACATGAATAGAGCTGTTCCTCGTCCCCTAGTCCACCACGTACGCGTACCCTACCTGAAGAAGCCGATGGAGCTGATGGAGCAGATGGAACCGTCCGATGGTCGTGTCCTTGTTGTACATGTGCGCCCTGCAAGACCACGCGCTAGTCGGTCTTTGAAGCGTGCCTTAGAACCAGAAGTGTGGACCCATAACCCTTTGTCAATGCGCCGGATAGCAATGGTCTAGAAAAAGGGTCCCAACATGGGAGGCCGCCAATCGCTCTTGGTATTGCAACCAAGATAACATATCACCCTCGAACGAGGGATCCACACTTTAGGTTTGTTTGGTTTTCAACCTCACGAAGTCCGCATGTTGGTCTTTAGTGTCTACCTTTGGTTGGACACTCTATGAGGAGTCTCAAAGGCAAGAATTGTAAAAGGATGCATGCAAGGTACATGCTTTTATACTTGCAGAGCTTTGCTAAAGCTTCTGCTTGTAGTGGCTCCACTGGAGCCAACCTCAACCTAGAGTCCTACTTGTTGCGTCCTTAGACCGCCAAGTGTCATCCTCAAGGCAGGCCCTAGTAAGCTTCCTAGAAGCTTCCTGTCCCAGTTTTGGCCACAAATAAAATTGTGGTTGTTGCGGGGATTGATCCCGAGACCTCTCCTTTGAGACTCCGGTGCCTATTCAACCAGGCCAAAAAGGTATGGTTCCTATGATGAGCCACAGGGGGCATACCCATTATGGGCAGTGCATTCCTGGCCCATCTCAAAACAGACCAAGGGGACATACTCCATAGAGCAGTGCATACCTTGTCTGTATGTGTAGCTAGCCAACTAGGCAGTGGACAAGGTGCATACTATTTCAACACTTGACACCTCAGACAATCACATCCCATCATGGTCTCAACGTGACAGCACCAACTCAACAATAACAACATGCAGCCGCCTTGATGCAACTATGGGATCATCTCTCGTTGAAGACATTGCACCTCAAACAAGTCACAGCAGTGCTTGTACTCTCCTGACCTTTAAAGGAAGCTCCTAAGCAGAAGCAGCAATCCTTACAAACGAAAGTAACCATTCACCCTCCAGAACTTTACTTACTGGGAACATCTTCTCAGTAGACCTGCCCAGCTGCAGCAACAGCCAACCTGGTGCAAGGCATCCCGAACCTGCAGCAGTATCCCTCTCCACAACTCCACCAACTCCGTCCTCTCCGAAATCCTATCCCTCTATCCAAATAACTATATGTATTTGCCAATCCCTCACCCCCCCAACAAATAGCTGGACTCGAAGGTACCATCGCTGGCTTCTTTCTAAGGAACAACTCCCACACTTAGTGCCTCGTCCAAGATCTGGATCAAAGGGGTTCCCACCAGCATGCTCCTTTACCGTCAAAATTCTCACCTCCGAAGTCGCATCGTTCCAACCTCTACAACCATCAGCACCAACAGAGACACTGAAGACAGAGCCAGTCTCTCCACAACTTTCACCACTCCTCCTCCCGTCCAGGCTTGTCCCACTCTTCGGACCTGGACCTCTCTTTTTCACAGACGAAATCAGTGCATTCAGGGATAGCTTCTATGGAAGAAGCAACAAACACCAAGATGGGGTCCTGGACAGCTCTCCAGTTCTCGCTCCTGAATGTTCACCTCCCAACCTCCAGGAGCATCCCTCTTCCTCTCAAGATCCTCCATGTTTCATGTCTTGTGACATTACGAGGGGCTGTCAGAAAATCACTTTAATCTCACAAGACCAAGGTACAAGTCAGGTACATCAAGAGAATTCTATGATGACCACTGCGGAGCCTCACCCAGGGTACCTCAAGAAATTCCAGGAAAATCTCCCGCTCGCGTTCAGCTCCGAGGACTGCCGCAACTCGACCAAGCGACCGACCAACGGTCAGAGCCCCGACAGCAACCAGTCAACCTCGTCAGCCGACAGGACCAAACCAGTGCCGTGGTGTGGTACGCACGTAATGACAATATCAATGCATGACCCTCTCCCTCCGGCCTTCCAGCGCAAATAACCCCACGTCCAGAGGATCTCTCGATCCTCAACACTCTGCTGCGACTCGCTTGGGCGACGCCACCAAACCACCCCACTTCGCAGCACTGTCTCCCCCCACCTGGGACAGGAGCACCAGCAGCGGCTACCGCCGCAGGACGCTTACGGCAACTGCACACGTATCGTCCACCATAGGACGCGGAAGTCAACACCTAGACTAGACCCTCTATTTATGTTAACCAGATTCATATACTAGATTGCCTGATTCCTATCATCTCACTCATTCCATTGCATTCGTTCCTCCGCCCGCCTATGAGCTGTGGCACTTCTTCCTAAGTTGCCTACTTGCCGTTGCCCACTGCTAAGCCGTGGTACTCTTGCTTCTACTTGCCGTTGCCCGCTGCTAAGCTGTGGCACTCTTAGCTTCACTTGCCTCCTGACCGCCATCTGTTGCTGTGGCACCTAGACATTCCACTCGTTATCCGTCGCCACTCTCCATTATGTTATTACGGCATCTTGATCACTTCTGCTGTTGCCCACTATCTCCAGCTGTGGCACATCATCTTCATTCGCTGATTCTCAAGTCAATCGCGCTCGTCCACAATGGACCGCGCCCACGGACTACCCAGTCCACTCGTCGCATTTGCTCCTCGTGTCCTTTGCAGTGCTTTGTCATGATGTCATCCATCCGTCAGCTATCTACACCTGCACAGAAGCTTCCGCTCCCAGACCCACTATTATTTCCGTTTTGCTACACGTCCTAGATGTCCTGCATTTTCGTGACAACTCGTTCCAGTGGATTTTTCACCGGCAGTTGAGTTACGGCTGACTCCCAAAGCCGCCCAGCACACCCCAACTTTGGAAGCTCATATCTCCCTTGTTACTTGTCCGATTCTGGTAAAACAACTTCCACCAGAATCATTGACCTGCCTAATTATAGGGGCAATCAGACATTTTGGATTTTTAGCAATCCTCAAGCCGCTAGATCCAGCTGCAATGATTTTCCTTGCTTTGGCAGCTCGTTGCCACCTCCCAGTGCCGCACTTTGGCATGTAGAGGAGCAAGTTTTTTACACTACCCACCACCTCCAAGGGATATGACGTCATACTCATCATGGTGGACAGATTATCCAAAAGTCCATGCTTCATTCCAACGACGACCACCTGCACCACATTGGGAATAACGTGGCTATTTCTAAATCAGATCATGCGGGTGCACAGAGTGTCACATACCATCATCAACGGCAGGGACGGCCGCTTCAGTAGCCATTTTGAGGGCAAACTAATGACAAGCTATGACGGTCGGATCCATCTATCAATGGCGTTCCATCCTCAGACGGACGGGCAAACAGAGCGAACCAATCAGGCGCTTGAACAACCTCTCCAAAACTTTGTGTGAGCCACATGGCAATGACTGGGCAGCAAAATTGCCGACCGCCAAACTCGCACTTCCACCGCAATTGGTAAAATACCTTTTTTGGTGGCGTACGGCAAATTTCCCGCCATACTGGCTGCCTTCCAGAGCCAACATCTCCACGGTAGACATTCACCGCTAGGACTTCACAAGAACCTAGCAGGAGAAACGGTAGACCCTTGCAAAGATGCAAGTGGCTATTAAGTGGACAGCAGGCCGACATCGCACCAATGACGTGTCCTGAGGATCACGTTGCAAAGCGTTTGCAACAAACAGCGCAAGAAATGGTGGCTCCTATGCCAAGCTAGATCCAAAACACCATGGTGGCAGGTAGGAAAAAGGTCCAAGCATGGAAGTAACAAGTTGCAGTAGTGCTAAGGGGTGAGGTCGCTAATCGACCACACCCGTCACGCCGGCGAGCATGCTTACTCGAGGGTGAAATCCCTCGACGGCCCAAACTTGGAGACGAGCAAATCTGCACACCCCATAAGGGGCCCGCAATATGCCACCTGCAAAGTGGCATATTCTTGGCCTACCCAGTCATTGATTTCTAGGTCCAACATGGGTCTCATGAGTAAAAGCAAGCAAATGTCAGTTACACCTAGAGGACAAAACTAGGTTTTGCTATTAAAGCCTAAGCATGGGGTAGGACATCAAGTGCTGGTGATGAAGAAGGAGGGCCATGCGGTCAGGGTGGAGGTGACCACCCGTGAGGAGAATAGGGTTTGCGTGCCTTCAATGTTCGTCACCTCCACTCGCTGCACCAGCATGCCCTGCGCACTCACGGCTACCACAGGATGAGTATATACAGTGAGGGATTAACACGCCCCCTTGGATGGGAGTGCAATAGGCAAGCAGCCCAGTTGTTGCAGTTGTAGTAGGAGAGAGGAGGATGATAAAGCCTTGGTGAGAAAATCTGCCAACTGTGCCTTCCCACTGATGGCACACACCTCCACTGTCCCAGCATCCACTGCCTCTTGGACGAAGTGATGATCGACGTTGATATGCTTTGTGCGTGGATGTAACACACCATTATTTGCTGCAATGCAGCGTGCGGCAGAGTTATCACTATGCAGGGGTATAGCAGCTGTGTGCACGCCAAGTTCTTCAAGTAGCCATACAATTCAAATCCCCTCACATGTTGCCTCGCCCAAAGCCATGTATTCGTCCTCAGCCACACTACGTGCCACATATGACTGTTTGGCGCTGCGCCATGACACAGTGGTGCCCCATACACAAAACACATAACCATCTCAACTGCAAGCTGCATGGTGACGAGCATAATCACTGTCACAGTAACCATCTAAAACGAGACCTGTGGTAGGGGCAAACACAAGACCAAGAGCCGCAGTTTCCAACACATAATGCAGCAGCTTCAGCAACGCTTTCTGGTGTGTACTGCGTGGTTGCTGGCTGAACTTAGCAAGCACATTAACTGCACATGCAATGTCAAGACGCGTGGTGGAGGAAAGGTATGAGAGACTGCCAGTGATCTGTATGTAGAGTGTAGGGTCGGTGTCGGGACCATTATCTGTGGTGCGTGCATGTAGTAGGTGTGTGTAGACGTTAGGACTCATGGGAGGTGTTTGTTGAGGAATGTGCTGTACCAAGTGTTGAAAATGTGCAGTGAGATGAGCAATGAATCGCCCTTGATGAAGTGTTAGTGTCCGTGATGTGCGGTCACGCGTGATGTTCATGCTAAGGATATCTTGTGCCTCACCAAGGTCTGTCATTTTGTAGTGATCTGTGAGCAATGCTTTGGCTTGTGCAATGGGCTTGAGGGAGGGAGACAAGATTAGTAGATCATCAACATAGACCAACAGTGCTCCAGGTAGGCCTTCATCCCAGCATAGGAACACTGAGGGGTCACAAAGACTCTGTGTGAACCCACCACTCTCCAGGGTGCATTGGATTTCTTTATTCCAACACCGAGGCGCTTTCGTTAAGCCATAGAGGGCCTGAAGCAGGAGCCATACCCAATCTGTGCCATCCTCAAAGCCCTCAGGTTGGTGCACATACAGTTCTTATTCCAGTGGTCCATTCAAAAAGGCATTTTTGACATCCATTTGGTGGATTTCCCAATCCTCACATGCAGACAATGCGAGTAAGGTACGGCTGGTTCCGTACTTACCCATGGGCACATATGTGTCAGTGAAGTCTTGTCCTGGGACCTGATGGAAACCTTTTTCCACCAACCTTGTTCTATGCTTCTTGATTAGACCTTTGAGGTTTATTTTCAGTTTGAACACCCATTGAACTTTGATAGCCTTCCAGCCAGGCGGCAAAGGCACCAACTGTTGACATGGTGTGCCCCTTACCATGAGTGCCGTTGATCGTACTCCCTGGTTCGACCACTGAGGAGTGGTCAAACACCTAATCTGCCTCTATATTTGGAGTTTTTGGATTTTTCCATGCAGGATCGAGCTTTGAATTGCTCGATTTCTGTGAGTATTCAGAAAGTTAGACTAGCCCAAAAATGGGGTGTTGGGCGGGTGGAATCTGGTACCCGTCATGGGTGGCGGGATAATCCACCGCCCGTGATCCGAGTTCATTCCAAATGGGCTCCAAATGCACCAGGGGCATGAATGAGGTAACCATAAAGACCTCCTTGACCAGGATGAATTTCTCCTTGACTTCTGGGAAAGGAAAGGCGCTTCGACGGGTCATCGTCGAAGCGCCTCCCGTTGCCTAGAGTGCAAGGCCAGCTGGGCGGCTCCACCAAGGGTTACTTTGACGGCCGTAGCAGGGGCTCTACTGCTCTGTTTTGGGCATGCTTGGATGCGTTGGAAATCTTAGATCACAGGCTATAAGGATTTGATTTAATCTCACTATGCTAAGTAACAAAAACGTATTTCAATTCAGATCTACTGAATGTGACGTGTTCTGCCCACTCCTATCCGTGATCCTTGTACTCCACACTCTTCACCATTAGTGTTCATTGGCTGCCCCAAACCTTGGTAGCATGAACCAGTGAGAGCAAGGCATCCTTGAGGATGCCTCCACACCCACTAGAGACAACAAAGGTGTATGGGTCCACGTGCGTAGAAGGACCCTAGCTCCTAAACTTTCACGTTACCGCCGCGCGCCATGGCAACGACCGAGCAAGAGAGCATCGGAGCCGTCTCCAAGTTTGATGGGAACGGCTTCCCTTTGTGGACGTGGCAATTTTAAGTCTACCTCAATGACAAAGGCTTGCTTGAGCTGGTCAACGGTAAAGAGACCGCCTCTCCGGACACCGCGACGCCGGAGGAAGCGGACAAGTACAAGAAGCGCACAAGAAGGCGCTTGCTTTGTTGGTGTTAGCGCTAACTCCGCCGCAGCGCGCACTGATTCAAGGATGCACAGAGGCCTTGGAGGCTTGGAAGAAGCTCTGCACCATCTACCAATCCATCAACCTTGCTAATCAGCACTTCCTCTTCAAGAGGCTTGTCACCCTCCGAGCCAACGAAGGCGACGACATCATGCAGATCCTGCAGCAGATCGAGTCCCTCGCTACCAAGTGCATAGCCACCGCATGGAAGGTCGACTCTCAGCTGCAAGCCATGATCCTCCTCCTGGCCTTGCCGGACAGTTGGAGTCCCATGATCACCGTCGTAGGCGGCTAGTCCGCCGATGAGCTAAAAAACCCGAAGGTGGCTGACTACGTCCGCAATGAATGAATGCTGCATGGTAGGAGAGAGAGCGGGGCAACATCAAGTTCCGCCTATGCGGTCCGTCCTCAAGGTGGAGGGGGAGGCAAGAAGGGGAAGGGTGCCAAGCAGGGCACCAAGAAAGGTGACAACAAGGGGGAATGCTAAAACTGTGGCAAGCACGGCCACTATGCACGCAACTGCCCCAACAAGAAGTCGGACTAGCCGGGGAAGGCTGGAAAGAAGGACGATCTCGCAATGATGGCAAAGGAGTCCACCGACTTGACCGGTCCGGGGGTCTCTGTGATTGACTCCGGATCAGGCCGTTACACATAATGCAACCGGGCGGCCTTCGTCACCTATAGCGCCTCAGGGTGGCGCATGACAGTGGCCACTGGCATTTCACTGGTGAAGGCATCAAGATGGATGTGGACGGGGAGGCTGTCACAAGCACAATTCACGACGTGTTCCACATGCCTAACTTTGGGGCAAATCTGCTGTCAGTGAATCGCCTAACTGACAAGGGGCTCGAGGTACTCTTCAACAAGAAGGAGGTCATCATCTGCAAGGAGGGGAATGGCCAGGTGATTGCACGCGCAAAGTGAGAGGACGACTTGTACCCATTACGTGAAAAAATCCTAGGCAGCCGGGCGGGGCCCGATGTCGCCCACCTTGCAAAGAAGGACAATGGTGACCTGGACCTGTGGCACCGCCGCCTGTGCCACATCGCTCCCTCAACTGTGAGGAACATGGCAAAGAAGGAAGTAGTACGGGGCCTTGAGGTCAAGAGCTTTGACGCAGCCAAGAATCCTGTGTGTGAGCCGTGCGTGGCCGGCAAGGCAACACGGCAGCCATTTGATGGCAAAGGGACGCGTGCATCGGTGAAGCTGGAGGTGGTCCACACTGATGTCTGTGGACCATTCGAGAGCTCCATCGGGGGCACTAGCTACTTCGTGACCTTCATCGATGATCACAGCCGCAAGCTCTACCTCTACATTATCAAGAGGAAGAGTGATGTCCTGGCATGTATGCAAGAATTTGTGGCGGTAGTAGAGCGTCAATCAGGGTTGAAGGTGAAGGCGTTCCGGAGCGACAACGGCAGCGAGTATGAGGACTCCGCGGCATGGATGAAGAGCAAGGGGATCTTGTGGGAGAAAACTATGCCACACTCTCCGCAGCAGAACGGCGTCGCCGAGAGGGCAAACCACACCATCCTCAACATGGTCCGGTCCATGTTGAGCGATGCCGGCCTCGCGCATCGGTACTGGGGCGAGGCGGCACGGACAGTGGCGTACATCATGAACCTGACGCCGATGAAGCCGCTAAAAGACGCGGAGTCCAAGGTGTGGAAAACGCCACAAGAAGTGTGGAGCGGGAGGAAGCCAACTGTGGCACACCTCCGCATGTTTGGTTGTGTTGCACATGCTGTTGTGCAGGAACGGGAGGGGCGGGGCAAGCTGGACCCACGGACTCGCCGGTACATCTTCATCGGGTGCGAGAGCAAGAGGAAGGCGTGCCGGCTCTCCGACCCGCAGAGGCAGCAGATCGTGAAGAGTCACGACGTCACGTTTGACGAGGACAGCCATTGGACCGACAAAGACGCGGGTCTCTCCAAGTGGGGGGAGTGGCTGCCACTCCTCGAAGGGGAGACACTGGAGGACACAAAAGAGGGTGACGTCCATCAGCTCCAGCCCGCGAGAACCATCCGGGCGATATTAGAGCAGCTGATTTGCATTCAGCCGAGTCGGACAACGAGTCCAAAGCACCGGCAGCAGTGGAGCTGAACGAGGAGGCGCGGAGTGAGCCCGCATCTCCACGGTCCCCAAGAGAGGGGGAGCAGGCCAGCGGTGTGAGTGGCGTCGTGAGAGGGCAGCAGCAGCAGCAGCAGTGGTAGCACTAGCAGTAGCCTCAACAGCAGCAGCCCTGGAGAAGCGGACGTGCAAGGAGGATGGCAAAATGGTACAATGTCGTGCAGGGCACCTGGACTGGGTTTGCTCGAGCGTTCTTTGCGCAAGAGGAGTTCGATATCGTCAACGAGGCATTTCAACAGAAGGATGGGGCTGAGTGGGAGGGAGCCATAAAATCTGTGCTTGCCTCCCAGGAAGAGAACGGCACTTGGAAGTTCATTGACAATCCAGAGGGCGCAAAAATCATCGGATCCAAGTGGATCTTCAAGAAGAAGCTCACCAAGGAGGGGAAGGTGGAGCGGTACAAGGCGCGGCTGGTGGAAAAGGGGTACGCCCAACAGAAGGGTGAACACTATGATGAAACCTTTGCACCGGTTGCAAAGTTCACCTCCATGCACTCCATCCTCTCGATGGCGGCGGCGCGCGACTACGAAGTCCATCAAATGGATGTGAAAACTGCTTTTCTCAATGGCGACCTGGACAAGGAGGTCTACATGCATGTGTCGGAGGGGGTGGACGCTTCGCTGGGGAAGGTGTGCCGGCTTCGCAAGGTGCTCTACCAACTGAAGCAAGCGCCACTCATGTGGTACTTGAAAATGGACAGCTTCATGGCCGAGCTTGGCTTCAAGCGCTGCGAAGTGGATCACACCGTGTACGTGTGGAAGCAGCCAGGGTTGTACCAGATTGTGGTCCTTTACGTGGATGACCTCATCCTCTTGTCATTGGAGATGGAGGAGTTAGCGGCAGCTGGTAGGTCGGTTCAAAATGACCGACATGGGCGAGCTCGAGTTCTACCTCGGCGTCGCCATCAAGAGAGACCGCAAGGCACGCACGCTGGAGATGGGGTAGGCAAAATACGTGCAAGAGGTGCTCCGCCGCTACAACATGGAGGAGTGCAACCCCATCGGCACACCCATGACCACCACACGTGAGTTGAGCTCAAGCATGGGCCCGAGCACGGACAAGGAGAAGGAGGAGATGTCAGGTGTGCCATACCAGTCCACGGTGGGGAGCATCATGTACGCCATGGTGGCAACGCGGCCCGAACTGGCCTTCATGGAGGGCCAAGTGAGCCGCTATGTTGCTGAACCCGGGCCGCTGCATTGGCAAGCGGTAAAGCGGATCCTCCGCTATCTCAAGGCGACAAAACAGTCACGGCTAGGGAGGAGGAGGGGGAGCGCGTGAGGACTCCCTTGAGTTGGTCGGCTACTCAGATGCCGACTGGGCTGGTGATGTGGATGACAGAAAACCAACGTTGGGGTACGTGTTTGTGCTTGGTGGTGCAGCATTTTCATGGACAAGCAGGAAGCAGGACTGCGTGGTGCTGTCCAGCACCAAAGCGGAGTACATCGCACTCGCGGAAGCTGCAAAGGAGGCGGTGTGGCTGCGTCGGCTGCTGAAGGAGATCGGCATGCCGCAAAGGAAGCTTACAATGCTCAACGTTCACAACATGAGTGCCATCAGCCTGACCCAGAACCCAGTGCTGCACAGGAGGACCAAGCACATCGAGATCCCGCATCACTACGCGCAGGACTTGGTGGCGAAGGGAGATGCGGCTATTGTGCATTGTGGCATTAAGCGCATGCTCGCCGACGCCATGACCAGGGCACAGCCCAAGGATAGGCAGGACGTAAGCTGCATGGAGCTCAGTCTGCGCTGTGATATTAAAAAAATGCTACAGGTTCCAAGGACAAGGCATCAAGGCTGCGGTGCAAGGGGGAGATTGTTGACATGGTGTGCCCCTTGCCATGAGTGCCGTTGATCGTAATCCCTGGTTTGACCACTGAGGAGTGGTCGAACACCTGGTCTGACTTTAGATTTGGATTTCTTGTATTTCCCATGCAGGATCGAGCTTTGAATCGCTCGATTTGAGTGAGTAATCAGAAAGCTAGCCTGGCCCGAAAATTGGGTGTTGGACGGGAAGAATCTGGTGCCCGCCATGGGTGGCGGGATAATCCACCACAGGTGATCCGAGTTCGTTCCTAATGGGATCCAAATGCACCAGGGGCATGAATGAGGTAACCATAAGGACCTCCTTGACCAGGATGAACTTCTCCTTGACTTCTGGGTGAGGGAAGGCGCTTTGACGGGTCATAGTCGAAGCGCCTCCCATCGCCTAGAGTGCAAGGCGAGGTGGGTAGCCCCACCAAGGGTTACTTTGGCGGCCGTAGCAGGGGCTCTACTGCTCCATTTTGGGCGTGCTTGGATGCGTTGGAAAGCTTAGATCAAAGGCTATAAGGATCTGATGGAATCTTACTATTCTAGCTATCAAAAACGTGTTTCAATTCAGATCTACTGAATGCAACGTGTTCTACACACTCCTATCCGTGATCCTTGTACTCCAAACTCGTCACCATTAGTGTCCATTGGCTGCCCCAAACCTTGGTAGCGTGAACAAGTGAGAGCTAGGCATCCTTGAGGCTGCCTCCACATCCACTAGAGCCAATACCAACTGATACACCTCATGCTCAAGGAGTATGTTCATGACTGCCACCATTGCTTGTTTCCATTTGGTGGCATCAGGACGCCCCCTGCTGAAAAATTGCCCCTCTGCATGCCCAAGCGCGGTGCGACGAGGCGCCGACGAGCTGCCAGAAAGCGAAAACTCCGTGCTGGTGGATCTGGCGACTCAAAGCTGGCTCGGATCCCAAAATGGATGATTGCCCCTTAAAGTTGACGAGTCGTTGAATCCGGTGGAAGTTGTTTTGCCGGAGTCAGACACGTATCAAGGGAGATATGTCCTTCCAAACTTAGGGTGTGCGCAGCGGCTCCGGGAGCCGGCTGCGACTCGAAATCCACTGGATAATTGACCGGACCAAGTAACAAAAACACCATCTGGGGATTTTGCTCCAGAAGGTCTGCCGAGGCGTCCGGTGGATAATCCACCAGATCCTGTACTGCAGCTTGTTACTGAGGGACTTGGCCAAAATCCTGGCTCAGCGTCCAAAACTCACTAGTACGTTTTGTTACTCGGGGACGGTCAAAATTCAGACTGCATGTCCGCGGACAGGTTTCGAACCTCATCACACCCCATCACCAAACTCAACCCAAAAGTGGATGCGGTGTATGGAAACAGTGCAGGGGATGCCTACACCACGTGCAATGGGATCTGCGCCTTGGGAAAGGCGGTTCGCACGTGAAGGAAGGCGCCACGACATGTGGCTGCGTCAGGCTTCTATGGTGGGTGAGACCTACACTTCGACAAGCGTAACTTAGGCTACGCTTGGCCAAATCACGCGCCGTTTGGTGCGTTCGAAAGCTCATGACTAGCCCTACAAATGTTGTAATCATCTTTATGTTCCAAAACTAATGCAAAATGATTTTATTCCCTTCGCAAACTGACTGTCCCTACATTCCTGCTCACATAGCGTGAGGCGACCAAAAAGCTTATGCTCAGTCTCAGATTTGCCTAAAACAGTAGACGTGAAACAACAAGAGTTGATCAAATGTTTGTTAGGACAGCGTCCCGCAGATTCCTTCTGAAAAAGGTTTATGGGCCCACTGGTCTAACCGTCTCCAAACGTTCACGTCTTTTGCAGCGCACGAGATCGTCATCTTGGACGTTGCCATGAAGTTCTGAGAGCCCGTCTGAGTAGCAGCTGTGCACATGGCGCAGAAGGAGACGCAGCCCATTCAGAAGTATGCGTGTGGCCCAGGCTTTGAGCTATGAAGGTGGCAGTTTGAGCTGCACCTCACGCATAAGGGACTGCTGGACGTCATGTTGGGAAAGGAGGTGCTCGCAGAGGCAACTGCTACGGACGCGGAGAAACAGACCTTTTAAAAGAAAAACACAGAGGCGCTCATGCTCCTGGTGTCCGGGACAGCCGAGTCGCAATGGGGCTACTTCCAAGGCTGCAAGCTAGCAGCCAAAGCTTGGCAAAAAATCTGTGCCATCCACCAATCCAAGTTGCTCACGAACAAAATCTTCACGATCAAGCGGCTCCTCATGGTGAGAATCAAGGAGGGAGATGATTTCATCTCCGCCATGCAGTAGATTGAGTTGCTTGCCTTGCAATGCAATGACGTGGGGTGGAACATCGACACGTAGCTATAGGCAATGGCCCTCCTCATGGCCCTACCTAACAGTTGGGGTCCACTCATCACCGTCCTTGGAGGATGGTCAGAGGACAAGCTCACCTATGCACTGTCGTAGAGTACATCCGCAATGAGGCGTAGCGCAGGAGCTGTGGGTAGTCCTCTTTTTCCTCATCGGCCCTCGACACCAAAACGCATGGTGGTGTAAGGGGGGACCAAGGAAGCGGCAAAAAGGGCGGCGGCAAGAAGGGTGCCAAGAAAGGTGTGTGCCGCAACTGCGGCAAGGAGGGCCATTGGGCCCGTAAGTGCCTGGAGGAGGCGAAGACCGGCAGCAAAAATAGCAAGGGCAGGTCGCTCCTTGACGGCAACAAGAACCACTTCCTCAAGAATGCCAACAGGCTGTGCCTGGATTCCGGGGCTGAGGACCACACCCAAGTCAAGAAGGTGGGGTTCGTCACCTACGAGAAGTCCTCCAAGTCGATGGTGGTCGCAAACGACAAAGTTGAGCCGGCGGCCGGCCAAGGCGACGTGGAGGTGGAAGTCGTGGTGGGCGGTACAAAGGAGTTGTGCACAATTCGTGATGTGCAGCACGTCCCCGGCCTGGTTGACATCTTGAGTGTTAGCTGCTTGACAAACAAGTGATAGAAGGTACTCTTCCGTAGGAAAGGCGCAGTGGTGCACATCAACGACGACGGTGAGGTCGTGCTGGAGGCGAAGCGCGAGGGCAGGCTCTACATCGTGGAGACCAGGGTGGTCCCCGCGGCATTCGACGTAGGAGATTCACAAGAGCGCGACGTCAACATGGCCAAGGGAGGAAGCACTGATCTGGAGCTCTCGCACCGACGGTTGGGGCATTTGGTACCCGCAACCGTTAAGGAGATGGCGAAGCATTACATGGTGTGCGGTCTTGTCATTGACGGTGCAGAAAATGCGGCAGCAGATGTAGCAGCTCACGAAACGTGTGAGCCTTACATTTTCGGTAAGGCACGGCGCAAGCCGTTCAACGAAAACAAGGCTCGCGCAAAGGCCCTGCTGTAGGTCGTGCACCACGTGTGCAAACCATTCAAAAGACCGTCAAAAAGCGGCCTAAGATACTTTGTCACCTTCATTGTGGACTTCAGCAGGAAGCTCTACGTGTACTTCAAGAAGCGGAAAGGTGAGGTCCTGGACTGGCTGAAGGAGTACGTTGCAGCGGTGGAGAGGCAGACTAGCCAAAAGGTCAGAGCGCTACGCAGCGACAATGGCGGAGAGTACGTAGGCTGCAGCGGATGGATGAAGCAGTAGGGCATCAAGTGGGAACCCACTACGCGGTACTTGGCATAGTCCAACGGAGTGGTGGAGCGGGCAAACAAGACGCTGCTCAACATGGTGCAGACCATGCTTGTGGATGCGGGATTGCCGCGAGGGTTCTGGGCGAAGGCTGTGCATACAGCAAGCTACACAATCAATCTCACCCCAACAGTGGTACCAAAGGGTTAGGGCAGTTGGAAGACGCCGCAGGAGGTTTGGAGCGGGCACAAGCAAAACGTGGCGCACCTGAAGGTCTTCAGGTGCAAGGTGCACGCAATGGTGTAGGCGGCGCAACGACGTGACAGCAAGGTAGAACCGCAGGCGAAGCCGTGCTTGTTCCTCCGCTGCGAGAGCACACAAGAGGAATACGGGCTCTGGGACCCGCGCACGCAAGAGATCATCCGCAGCCATGATGTCGAGTTCCATGAGCAGCAGAGCTTGAGTGGCAGCAGCAAAGACTTGAGCGTCCAGAACACTCCAAAACATGGGGACTAATTCCAGCTCCTCGACTACGAGAAGGAGCTGGCGTACGCAGAGGTCAATGATGCGGCGTCAGAGCGCGGCGATGCATCAGGTGCAGCACCCGACGCAGAGGACTTTGACGATGATGAAGCTGGGCTGGAGATCCGTCTAAGGAGGCATTGCCAGTGCCGAAGCGCGCACTCCCTGTGGAGTTCACGTCGGGCATCGGAGAAAAATCCTTCGGATGCGCTGCCCGTCCGATTGATGGTTTACCGGAATGGGAGGGATTCTCGGGCATCCGTCGGGTCGATGATTCACCAGAGCGGGCAGAGTCGGAAGGATCGTAGCAGAGCGACGAGACGCCACTAAAACTACCACGCTGCAGCGGGAGGCAACGATGAGCAAGAAAGCGTTTTGACGCAGGCAACGGTTGATGGATCGGCGTGACGCGGTGCATGTTGGCTGCATCAACGGAGCCAAAAACCGTGCAAGAGACACTTGTGCGGCCGGAGGGGGAGCAGTGGGACGCCGCCATCAACTCAGAGTTTACGTCCATTGCTGAAACCGACACTTGACAGCTGGTTGACACGCCAAAAGATGCCAAGGTCATCTGCTCCAAGTGGGTCTTCAAGACCAAGTTCACGAAAATAGGTGTGGTGGAAGAGTACAAGGCGCGGCTCGTGGCAAGGGGGTACGCACAGCGTAAGGGCGAGCACTACAAAGAGACGTTCACCCCCGTCACCAAGTTCACAAGCATACAGGCGATCCTTGTGGTGGCGGCCGCGAAGGATATGGAGCTCCACCAGATGGACGTAACGACAACCTTACTCAACGGCATCATCGACAAAGAAATCTACATGGAGTTGCCAAAGGGAGTAGAGGCATTGGAGGGCAAGGTGTGCAAGCTGTAGATGTCCTTGTATAGGCTAAAACAATCCCCCCAATGCTGGTACCAACAGGTGGACAACTTCATGGCACAACTCGGCTTTAAGCACTGTGAGGCAGATCACAACGTATACGTGCGGCGCAGCAAGAAGCTCCATCAGATCATTGCACTCTACGTGGACAATCTGATCTTGTGCTCCTCAGACCTGCCGATCCTACACCAGCTGAAAAAGTAGCTGAGCAGCAGGTTTTGGATATAGGACATGGGGGAGCTAGAGTTCTACCTCGGGCTAAGCAATACACAGAACCGGAGGGCGCGCACGCTTGAGCTGGGGCAGGCCAAATACGTGGCCGAGGTGCTGAAGCTGTACCGCATGGAGGACTGCAAACCAGTCTGCAGTCCGGTCTCCACGACCTGTGAACTGAGTGTGGCAATAGCGCCGCAAACAAAAGAAGAGTGGAAGGATATGGCAGGGGTGCCCTACCAATCGACGGTGGGCAGCCTCATGCACGCCATGGTGGCGACTCGACCGGACCTGGCCTACGCGGTGGGCCAAGTGAGAAGGTACGTGGCCGATCCAGGGCCACTATACTGGAAGGCGGTCAAGCGCATCCTCCGCTACATGCAGGTGACGTAGCACGCACGCCTGAGGTTCAACGGCAGGGGCGGGCGGACCCCTTGCGTCTGGTCTGCTACACGAATGCAAACTACATTGGCGATGTTGACAAGCGGAAGTCCACATCCGGCTACGTGTTTGTCCTCGCCGGTGCAGCGGTTTCATGGTGCAACAGGAAGGAGGACTGCATCGCCACATCCATAGTGGAGGCTGAGTAAATTGTTGAAAGAATTGCCCCTCCGCATGCCCAAGTGCGGCGCCGGGAGGCGCCGACGAGCCACCAGAAAGTCTTAACATAGCTCCGGTGGATCTGGCGACTTGACGATGGCTTGGATCCTAAGTTAAAGGATTGCCCCTAAAACGTTGACAAGTTGCTGAATCCGGTGGGAGTTGTTTCGCCGGAATCGAACAAGTATCAAGGGAGATATTGTCTTCCAAATCTGGGGTATGCGCAGCGGCTCTGGGAGCCGACAGCGACTTGAAATCCGGTCGATAATCGACCGGACCGAGTAACAAAACACCATCTGAAGAAATTGCTCCGATAGGCCTGCCGAGGCGTCCGGTTGATGATCCGCCTGATCAGGTGGATCATCCACCAGATCCAGTACTGCAGGTTGCTACTGAGGGACTTAGCCAAAATCATGGCTCGGAGTCCGGAACTCAGAAGTACGTTTTGTTACTCGGGGACTTCGTCAAAACTGACTACAGGTCCGCAGACAGGTTTCGAACCTCGTCACACCCCATCACCAAACTCGACCCAAAAGAGGGTAGGGTGCATGGAAACGGTGCAGGAGACCCCTACACCACGTGCAAGAGGACCTGCCCCTTGGGAAAGGTGCTTCGCACGTGAAGGAAGGCACCACGGTGTGTGCACACCATGGAGTCGTTAGGCGTTTCTGTGGTGGTGTGACCTCCGCTTCGGCAAGCATAACTTGGGCTACGCTTGGCCGAATCATGCGCGGTTTCATGGGTTGGAAAGCTCATCACCAGCCCTATAAATGATCTGATCATCTATGTTAAAAACTAAAACAAAAAAACATTATTTAACTTCGCAAATTGACTGTCTCTACATTCCTGCTCACATAGCGTCAGGCGACCGGAAAGCTCACGCTCAGTCTTAGATTCGCCCAAAACGGTAGACGTAAACCACTAGAGACAATCAGACAAAAGTCAGGACTGTATCCCATGGATCCATCATGACAAAGGGTTATGGGCCCATAGGTCTGATAGCCTCCATCGTTCACGTCCTCTGCAGCACACGGGATTGTCATCTTGGACGTCGCCGTGAAGTTCTGAGAACTTGTCAGAGTAGCAGCTGCGCACATGGCGTAAAAGGAAACACAACCCATTCAAAAGCATGTGGGCGGCCCGGGCTTTGGGCTATGGAGGTGGCATTTTGAGCTGCACCTATCGCATAAGGGGCTGCTGGACGTCATGCTGGGAAAGGAGGTGCTCACAGAGTCAACTGCTACGGATGCAAAGAAGCAGACCTTTGAAAAGGAAAACACAGAGGCGCTCATGCTCCTGGTGTCCGGGACAGTCGAGTTGCAATGGGGCTACTTCCAAGGGTGCAAGCTAGCAGCCAAAGCTTGGCAAAAACTCTGTGCCATCCACCAATCCAAGACGCTGACGAACAAAATCTTCACGATCAAGCAGCTCCTCGTGGTGAGAATCGTGGAGGGGGATGATGTCATCTCCGCCATGCAGAAGATTGAGTTGCTCGCCTTGCAATGCAATGACGTGGGGTGGAAGATCGACACGTAGCTGTAGGCGATGGCCCTCCTCATGGCCCTACCTGATAGTTGGGGTCCACTCATCACCGTCCTTGGAGGATGGTTGGAGGACAAGCTCACCTATGGCGCGGTCGCTAAGTGCATCCGCAACGAGGCGCATCGTCGGCGCTACGGGGAGTCCTTGTCTTCCTCATCGGCCCTCGTCACCAAAACACGTGGTGGCGGAAGCGAGGGCCGAGGAAGCGATGAAAAGGGCGGCGGCAAGAACGGCGCAAAGAAAGGTGCGTGCCGCGACTGCGGCAAGGAGGGCCATTGGGCCCATGAGTGCCCAGAGGAGGCGAAGACCGGCGGCAAAAACAGCAAGGGCAGGTCGCTCCTCGACAGTAACAAGAACCACTTCCTCAGGAAGGCCAACAGGCGGTGCCTGGATTGCGGGGCCGAGGACCACACCCAAGTCGAGAAGGTGGGGTTTGTCACCTACGTGAAGTCCTCCAAGTCGATGGTGGTCGCGAACGACAAAGTCGAGCCGGCGGCCAGCCAAGGCGACGTGGAGGTGGAAGTCGTGGTGGGCGGTAAAAAGGAGTTGTGCACAATTCGTGATGTGCAGCACATCCCCGGCCTGGCTGACATCCTGAGTGTCAGCCGCTTGACGGACAAGGGGTATGAGGTGCTCTTCCGTAGGAAAGGCGCAGTGGTGCGCATTGACGGCGATGGCCAGGTCGTGCTAGAGGCAAAGCGCGAGGGCGGTCTCTACATTGTGGAGACTAAGGTGGTCCCCGCGGCATCCGACACAGCAGATTCGCAAGAGCGTGTCGTCAACATGGCCAAGGGAGAAAGCGCTGATCTACAGCTCTGGCACCGACGGTTGGGGCATTCAGCGCCCGCAACTGTTAAGGAGATGGCGAAGCGCGACATGGTGCGCGGCCTCATCATCGACGGTTCAGACGCGACAGCAGATGCAGCAGTGCACAAAAGGTGCAAGCCTTGCATTTTGGGCAAGGCGCGGCGCAAGCCGTTCAATGAGAACGAGGCTCGCGTAAAGGACTTGCTGGAGGTCGTGCACAACGACGTGTGCAGACCAATCAAAACGCCGTCAAACGGCGGCTTGAGATTCTTCGTCACCTTCATTGACGACTACAGCACAAAACTCTTCTTGTACTTCATGAAGCGGAAAGGCAAGGTCATGGACCAGCTTAAGGAGTACGTCACAGCGGTGGAGAGGCAGACTGGCCGGAAGGTCAGAGCGCTACGTAGCGACAATGGCGGAGAGTACGTGGGCTGCAGCGGGTGGATGAAGCAACACGACATCAAGTGGGAACCCACGGTGCCGTACTCGCCACAGTCCAACGGAGTGGCGGAGCGGGCAAACCAGACGCTGCTCAACATGGTGCGGACCATGCTTGTGGATGCGGGGTTGTCGCGAGGGTTCTGGGAGGAGGCTGTGCGTACAACGAGCAACACCATTGACCTCACCCCATCAGCGGTGCTGAAGGGCAAGGACGGCTGGAAGACGGTGCAGGAGGTTTGAAGCGGGCGCAAGCCAAACGTGGCACACCTGAAGGTGTTTGGGTGCAAGGCTCACGTGATGGTGCAGGCGGCGCAACAACGGGACACCAAGCTAGAACCGCGGGCGAAGCCGTGCTTGTTCCTTGACTACAAGAGTCCAGCAAAAGTGTACCACCTCTGGGACTCGTGCACGCAAGAGATCATCTATAGCCATGACGTTGAGTTTGACGAGGAGCAGAGCTTCAGCAGCAGCAACAACGACATGAGCGTCGGGAACACTCCAAAACAGGGGGAGTGGTTCTAGCTCCTTGACTACAAGGAGCCGGTGGACGCGGAGGTCGATGATGCGGTGTCGGAGTTCGGCAGTGCAGCAGGTGCAGCAGCCGACGTGGAGGACTCTGATGAAGGTGCAGTTGGGCTAGAGATCCGGCACAATGATCCATCGAAGGAGGCACTGCGGGTGCCGAAGCGCGCACTCCCAGCGGAGTTTGCGTCGGGCGTCGGAGAAAAATCCTCTAGACATGCCGCTCGTCCGGTTGATGGTTCACCAGAGCGGGAGGAATCCTCGGGAAGCCGTCCGATGGATGATTCACCAGAGCGGGCTGAGTCGGAAGGATCGCAGCAGAGCGATGAGATGCCGCCAAGACTGCCGTGCCGTAGCAGAGAGCGGGGAAGCGTTTCAACGCAGGCACCGGTCGATGGATCGGCATGATGCGGTGCATGCTGGCTGCATCAACGCAGCCAACATCCGTGCAAGAGGCGCTTGCGCGGCCTGAGAGGAAGCAGTGGGACATCGCCATCAAGTCGGAGTTGGCGTCCATTACAGAAAACAACACATGGCACCTGGTTGACAGGCCGAAAGATGCCAAGGTCATCGGCTCCAAGTGGGTCTTCAAGACCAAGTTCACAAAGGAAGGTGTGGTTGACAAGTACAAGGCGATAGGTAGTGGAGGATGCGCTTGACTGCCTGCCAGTGTAGTGGCCCTGGATCGGCCACGTACCTGCTCACTTGGCCCACCGCGTAGGCCAAGTCCGGTCGAGACGCAACCATGGCGTACATGAGGCTGCCCACCGCCGATTGGTAAGGTACCCCTGCCATATCCTCCCGCTCTTCTTTTGTTTGTGGTGACATTGCCGCATTAAGTTCAGAGGTCATGGAGACAGGAGTGCACAGTGGGTTGCAGTCCTCCATGCCATACCGCTTCAGCACCTCGGCCACGTATTTGGCCTGACCCTGCCCAAGCGTGTGCGCCATCCGGTTTCACGTAATGCTCATCCCGAGGTAGAACTCCAGCTTCCCCATGTCCGACATCTGGAACCTGCTGCTCAGCTGCTCTTTCAGCTGCTGGAGGATTGGCAGGTCTGAGAAGCACAAGATCAGATCGTCCACGTAGAGTGCGACAATCTGATGGAGCTTCTTGCTGCGCCGCACATACACGCTATGATCCGCCTCACAGTGCTTGAAGGCGAGTTGTAACATGAAGCTGTCCATCCGTTGGTACCAGCATCGGGGCGATTGTTTTAGCCCGTACAAGGACTTCCGCAGCTTGCACACCTTGCCCTCCGGTGCCTCCAGCCCCTCCGGCACCTCCATGGAAATTTCCTTGTCAATGATGCCATTGAGGAAGGCCGTCTTTACGTCCATTTGGTGGAGCTCCATGTCCTTTGCGGCCGCCACCACAAGGATAGCCCGGATGCTTGTGAACTTGGCAACGAGGGCGAACGTCTCATCGTAGTGCTCGCCCTTACGCTGTGCATACCCCTTCGCCACGAGCCACGCCTTGTACTTGTCAACCACACCTTCCTTTGTGAACTTGGTCTTGAAGACCCACTTGGAGCCGATGACCTTGGCATCTTTCGGCCTGTCAACCAGGTGCCATGTGTTGTTTTCTGTAATGGACGCATCACGCGCGCCTGAGGTTCGACGGCAAAGGGCGGACGGACCCTTTGCGCCTGGTCTGCTACACGGATGCAGACTACGCTAGGGATGTGGACAAGCGGAAGTCCACATCTGGATACGTGTTCTTCCTCGCTGGTGCAGCAGTCTTGTTGTATAGCAGGAAGTAGGACTGCATCGCCACCTCCATAGTGGAAGCAGAGAACATCGCGCTGGCCAATGCGTTCAAGGAGGCGGTGTGGCTCCGCAGGCTGCTAGGGGAGCTGAGCGTGCCGCAGCTGGAGCCTACAGTGGTACAAGTGGACAACACCGGCTCCATCTCGCTGACCAACAACCCAACGCAGCACAGGAGGACAAAGCACATCGACGTTCGTTACCACTACGCACGGGACATGGTCGAGAAAAGGCAGGTGGTGCTGCAGCACTGCACCACACACAACATGCTTGCGGATTGCTTGACCAAAGTGCAACCCGCTGACCGGCACGCGATGAGCGTGGCCGGGATTGGGATGACCAGCTATGATGGGCTGGAGGGCGCAGCGGAAGATGAGTAAGAGTAAGCTGGAGCAACACGCATGGCAGGTGCAAGGGGGAGAATGCTCAAAGAATTGCCCCTCCGCATGCCCAAGTGCGGCACCGGGAGGCGCCGACAAGCCGCAAGAAAGTGTTAACGCCGCTCCGGCGGATCTTGCGACTCGACGATTGCTCGGATCCTAAAATGGAGGATTGCCCCTGCAAGTTGACGAGTTGCTAGATCCGGTGGAAGTTGTTTTCCCGGAATCGACAAGGATGGAGGGAGGTATGGCCTTCCAAACTTGGCCTATGCGCAGCGGCTCTGGGAGCCAGCTGCAACTCAAAATCCAGTCGATAATCGACCGGACCGAGTATCAAAACACCATCGGGACAAATTGCCCCGATAGGCCTGCCGAGGCGTCCGGTGGATGATCCGCCTGATCAGGTGGATCATCCACCGGATCCAGTAGTGCAGGTTGCCACTGAGGGACTTAGCCAAAATCATGGCTCGGAGTCCGAAACTCAGTAGTACGTTTTTTTACTCGGGGACTTCGTAAAAAATCTTACTGCAGGTCCGCTGATAGGTTTTGAACCTCGTCACACCCCATCACCGAACTCGACCCAAAAGTGGGTAGGGTGCGTGGAAACAGTGCAAGAGACCCCTACATCACGTGCAAGAGGACCTGCGCCTTGGGAAAGGCGCTTCACACGTGAAGGAAGGCGCCACGGCGTGTGCGCACTATGGTGGCATTAGGCGTTTTTATGGTGGGTGAGAACTGCGCTTCGGCAAGCATAACTTGGGCTACGCTTGGCCAAATTGTACGCAGTTTCATACGTTGGAAAGCTCATCACTAGCCCTATAAATGTTGTGATCGTTTATGTTCAAAAGCTAATGCAAAAGGACATTATTTCCCTTCGCAAACTGACTGTCTCTACATTCCTGCTCACATAGCGTGAGGAGACCAGAAAGCTCACGCTCAGTCTCAGATTCACCCAAAACAGTAGACGTGAACCACTAGAGACGATCAGAAAAACGTCAGGACCGCATCCCGTGGATCCATCCTGAGATACATCACGCTGGCCAAGGCTGTCAAGGAGGCGGTGTGGCTCCGCAGGTTGCTGGGGGAGCTGGGCGTGCCGCAGTAGGAGCCAACGGTGGTACAAGAGGACAACACCGGCTCCATCTCGCTGACCAACAACGCCACGCAGCACAAGAGGACAAAGCACATCGATATGCGTTACCACTACGCACGGGACATGGGCGAGAAGGGGCAGGTGGTGCTGCAGCACTGCAACACGCACAACATGCTTGCGGATTGCTTGACCAAAGCGCAACCCGCGGACCGGCACGCGATGAGCGTGGCCGGGATTGGGATGACCAGCTATGATGGGCTGGAGGGCGCAGCGGAAGATGAGTGAGAGCAAGCTGATGTAGCGGGCATGGCAGGTGCAAGGGGGAGAATGTTGAAAAATTGCCCCTCCACATGCCAAAGCGTGGTGCCGCGCGGCGCCGACAAGCCGCCAGAAAGTGGAAACTCCGCGCTGGCGGATCTGGCAACTCAAAGATGGCTCGGATCCTAAAATGGATGCATTCCCCGTAAAGGTGACGAGTCGTTGAATCCGGTGGAAGTTGTTTTGCCGGGAATCGGACAAGTATCAAGGGAGGTATGGCCTTCCAAAGTTGGGATGTGTACAGCGGCTCTGGGAGCCAGCTGCGACTCAAAATCCGGTGGATAATCGACTGGACCGAGAAACAAAAACACCATCTGGAGATTTTTCTCCGGAAGGTCTACCAAGGTGTCCGGTGGATAATCCACCGGCTCCTGTACTGAAGTTTGTTACTGATGGTCTTAGCCAAAATCGCGGCTCGGCGTCCGAAACTCAGGAGTGTGTTTTGTTACTTGGGGACTTAGTCACTTTCTGACTGCATGCCCGCGGACAGGTTTCGAACCTCGTCACACCCCATCACCAAACTCGACCCAAAAGTAGGGGAGGTGCATACAAACAGTACAGGGGACTCCTAAACCACGTGCAATGGGATCTGCGCCTTGGGAAAGGCGCTTTGCACGTGAAGGAAAGCGCCACGGCGTGTGGCGGCGTCAGGCTTCTGTGGCGGGTGAGACCTGCACTTCGACAAGCGTAACTTAGGCTACGCTTTGCTGAATCGCACGCGGTTTGGTGCGTTGGAAAGCTCATGACTAGCCCTATAAATTCTGTGATCATTTTTGTGTTCAAAACTAATGCAGAATGATGTTATTCCCTTCGCAAACTGACTGTCCCTAAATTCCTGCTCACATAGCATGAGGCGACCAGAAAGCTCACCCTCATTCTCAGATTCGCCTAGAAGACGTGAACCAACAAGAGATGATCAGACTTTTGTCGGGACTGCATCCTGTGGATTCCTCCTGACACCCCCTGGCTTCAGTCATGGTCAGTGGTTCACTTACAGTGTACTCCGTTGCTGCGGTGCCAACAGTGTGGTCAAACTGCTTTTATTCAACTCTGGGCAGATCACGCAAGGATCGCCGCACGGGGTTGGGAGGTGGTGTTCCTTCACTCTCTGACTCTGCAAGAGGGTTCAGCGGCGTGAGACCTGGGGCTACCTTTTGTCCTCAGAGTCAATGCTGGTCAAGTCCGTAGGTGAAAGAATGTCTATTGGCAGAGGATCGACCGTGTCCCTGTCTTGCTTTGTTTGAGTCCTATGACTTGACTCTTGTGACTGGAGGGGCATAAAGATGGGTACACTCACGTACTCAGGGTAGTGCTCTCGCGAGGCGAGGGGAGGTGCATAAGGCAGGGTGCGAAATGACTTGTAGGGCATGTGTTCCAGAAAGGAGACATCTCCACTTTCAACAAAGCAATGGTTTGTGGGGTCCCAAAACTGCCATGCCTTGGAGGCATGTGACACCCCAACGAAAACGTACCAACGACCACGTGGACTCAGTTCGTTCTCTCGTTGTGGTGGTGCAAACCAAACACAGGCCATTGTACCCCACACCCTGGCCGGCCTCAAGTCGCCCTTTGCTTTGAACCAATGTTCCCAGGGCGATAGAGACTTGGGAAGTGGCCCTTGTGGCACACGGTTCCATACCCACGTGATGTATTTTACGGCCTCTTCCCAGAACCCAAACGACAGACCAGGCTCTTTGAGCAGTGTGCGCAAGGCATCACCAAGGGTTCTGTGCCAATGTTTGGCCACTCCATTCTGTTGTGGCATGTACAGAGCTGTACACTAATGTTCGACTACTCTCGTTTTCAGTTCTGCTGTCAGTGTGCCAAGAAACGCCCCTGCTATGCCTGTTCGCAGTTTGAGCAATGAGCAGCTGGTCTGTCTCTCAGCTAGGGGAATCCATTCAGAATTGCACGTTAGGCATCTGCTTTAGTTTTCAACAGAAAATCCCAACGGAAGCGGCTTTAGTCATCAGTGAGAGTCAAGACATACAGTGACCCATACTGAACTGATGGCACTGGCATCAGTCCTGTCAGATCTGCATGCACCAGTGCAAGAGGTTTGGTTGTTACACTGTCTGACCTGGGGAAAGTTTGCCTATGGACCTTCCCTTTGTGGCACTCAAGACACGTGTCTGCTTTGAGACTGCGAGGAGAATTGTTGGGAAGCAGGCCATGAGCTGGGGTGTGTTTCAGTAAGTTGGCGACAGTTTCAGTGTCGATGTGAGCAAGACGGCGATGGATTAGTTCTGTGTGTTTTGCATCTGTGCATGTGACAACGTGCACTTGGGGGCGATTCACTTGTGATTGAACAAAAGGGAACAAGGTCAGTTTGTACAGCATGTCAGTGTGTAGCGGTCCATCAACCAGCAAGGCACCAGATGCGTAAAAAAACATGCAGCGCTGCTTCTGTGTAAGTGCAGACACATTGGATTGCTGGTCTAGTTGCCCCCCTGACAGCAAGTTCACTTTCAGCCGCGGCACATACAAGACGCCAGTCAGCCACAGAACCCCGCCTGGTGCTTGAAGAGCCAAAATTCCCACACCTTCAACTGATAGTACTTCTCCAGATCCCGGTTTCACACCCTCAACATCACGGGTGGCATGTAGTGTGACAAACAACTGACGATGCGGCAACATATGATGTGATGCAGCAGTGTCAAACAGCCACTCATGCATAGGCAATGCATGCATTGTGGTAATGTGTGTGTGACCCAACCTCTGACCTGGTGGCTGTGAGCTGGCTGTGGGCTCAGGTGGGTGCATCTCCATGGGCGCGCTCTACCCTGGTCGGGGAGGAAGAGAAAAAGGCTGATGTGGCTAAATCGTCTCGGCGTACACCCTCTGTGCCCACGCCAGAACAGGAGCTGGTGTAGTGATGTATGGGGACATGAAAACAGGCCCCTGACACTGTGGTGGAGATGGAGCAGAGCCTGTTGGATACATGGGCAACTGCAACTGCTGTGGACCGAAATTTGTCGCCCCAAAGGGTGCCGGCGCTCGTGGGCCCACAACAGGCTGCGTTGCCCATGCTGGGGGGTGCAGGTGCTGACTGGGATGATAAAACGACGTGGGTGGCTGGCCCACCGCTGGACGTTTCTGCTGCGCAGTAGGTGTCATAATGCGTTGGAGAGACGGACACGCCCTCCAGTAGTGACCCGGCTGTCCACAGTAGTTGCAGGTGCGGTTTCCTTCTCCCTGGCCGTGGCCTCGCCCCTTGCCACCTTGTCCGCCTCAACCCCCAGCGCCACCCCTTCCTCCTCTGCCTCCTCCACCCACATGCTGGTACAAGGGGTGGGAGGTTCCTCCACTCTGGTGCATAAATGCGCTTGCTGATACACCCTCATCTTCATGTGTCTCACCTTGGATGATGTCTTCGTAGTTGCGTAGCTCCTCGAACACCTCAGTCAAGTCAGTGTTCTCAATGTGACTGACTTTTAGCCGCCGAATTGGATCGCGCCAAAAGTCCTTGTATGACTCGCCAAGGTGAAGAAGGACAGGTTCCATTCACTCTAGGATGGTGCAAGAGGCACCGAGACCGAGAATGCGCCAGCGAAGGTCCATGGCAGCATCCCAATACTCGGCAATGGGAGCACCCAGCTTTGGACGAAAGTTACAAAGCTTCTCGCGTCATGAGATGACCAAAGCCATCCATTGCCCCTCCCTTTGGATGGCTAGATGCTTCCACGCATCGTGAGGTCGAGGGTCACCACTACGTGGATTCTCAGGGTCCTACCCCTTGCCTCCAAATCAGAAATGACGAACGGCATACTGCTGGTCCTCTGGGAGCGCGCGCACTAGAGCATTGAATTCTCTGAGGAGCACTCACGCGTCGGCGTCGTCGGGCGGTGGGGCTAGGTAGTAGTACTCTAGACCATGCTCCGCCGCCCATGAGAGGAAAATTTCCTTCCATGAGAGGAAATTATGCACACCCAACAGCGGCGGAACTAGATCTTTATGAGACAGGACCTTGCTCAGTTCGTCCCATGTCATCCCGGTGGAGGTAGCGCCGGCACCGGCAGCGACACCGGTGCTAACCCCAACGTTACCGCCGGCCCCTCAACGTGTGGACTCAGCTGTACTCATGGCTCCTAGCAGACTGCTTGGTGATTAAGGACACTGGGAAAGTGCTATGGACCAACCCTTTTGGCCGAAAGAAAATTTGGCAGCGATTCGCCGGGGCCACTTTGGGCCCAGTTTTCTGCCGCGTGCCCAAGGATCTATAGGAACTGCCAATCTTGACCTAATAACTGTTGCTAGGCCACCTGGGACCTGCTCAGACGCCTGTCGAGCCAGGGGACCCCGCTGTCACCTCATGAGAGGTGGAGAAGTGCTTGGGCTCTCCCCTTTTTCTCCCTTTCTATCCAAAAGGTGGACCACCCCCTCTCCCGCCGCTACCACTCACAGGGCACGGCCTAGGGGTGCGGTTTTGACGTGCCTTACGCTTCGCCCGGCCTGCTATTGCGGCAGCCGTGCAGATCTACTTCTGCGCTCCGCTCGGCCACCCCTTTTTCTGCTTGGCGCTGTCACGATGCCCCACACTTAGCTGTCAAACCTAGCTCTGGTACCATGAGGATCACGTTGCGAAGCGTTTGCAACAAATGGCGCAAGAGATGGTGGATCCTAGGCCAAGATAGATCCAAAACACCATGGCGGCAGGTAGGAAAAAAGTCTAAGTATGGAAGTACCAAGTTGTGGTAGTGCTAGGGGGTGAGGTCGCTAATCGACCTCACCCGTCACGCCGGCGAGCAAAGCTCACCAGCGAGTATGCTTGCTTGAGGGCGAAAGCCCTCGACGGCCCAAACTTGGGCGCGAGCAAATCTGCGCACCCCACAGGGGGCACGCAATATGCCACCTGCAAAGTGGCATATTCTTGGCCTACCCAATCATTGATTTTTAGGTCCAACGTGGGTCTCATGAGTAAAAGCAAGCAAAGGTCGGTTACACCTAGAGGACGAAGCTAGGTTTTGCTATTAAAGCCTAAGCACAGGATAGGATAGCGAGCACTGGTGATGAAGAAGGAGGGCCATGCGGTCAGGGTGGAGGCGACCACCTGTGAGGAGAAGAGGGATTGCGTGCCTTCATGGTTCGTCACCTCCACTCGCTGTACCAGGATGCCCTGTGTATTCACGGCCACCACAGGAGGAGTATATACAGTGAGGGATTAACAAGCACTGGCAATCGCGTCCTCCTCAGCTCTGCGAACAACAAACTATGAGGATAAGACTTTGCAAAACTCAAACCCCGCTGGTTGGGACCGTTTGAGACCGAGCAAATGCAAATCCTAGTCGTTGTGCGACTTCATCTCCCTGACAGCATGGTGTTCTACCCTGTCTTACACATCAGAAAGATCAAGCACTACCGGGACCCCAATACGAGCTTCTCCGGCAAGGACATCACACCTCCACCTCCTAAACAAGTGAATGGGGATCAAGACTATGTGATTGAAGATATCCTCAGACATCGACGTAGTGGTCAACTGATCAAGTATCTGGTCAAGTGGTATGGCTACAATGCCACACACAACAGTTGGGAGCCCTACGACAACCTCCGAGATATTGACCATTTGATCGGCGGCTACTTTTGCAATCACCGGCTTACGTCTGCTGGCGCGTCAGAATGTTGTGGCTAAAAGGGGGGAGAAGAGTTACGTCCCTGACATACACGAGTCTCTAAACTCTGCGAGTGGGCTTTTTTTTTTTTTACATTCATGGCCCATCACACAACAAATTCACGATTTTTGTGCTGTTCGGCCGAGACGATTTTGTCCAGCTGCCCCGACCTCCGGTGTTCTCTTCCAAACATTTCCGACAACTTCAACCACTCTCTAGAATGGTCAACAGAAGTGTCACCAACCATATCAACGTTTTGATATCGTCCGAACAACTTCTCAATGAAGCTGGACTTATGATATTCTTGAAGCCCTCCAAATTCATGGTAGAGCTCCTTGAATTAGCCACTCACTGTTATGTACCAGACGTACACGAATCCATAAACTCTCAGAGTGGGTGTATTTTTTCATTACACAAATAGCCCACTTGAGACCCCGGTTATCCCTCCGACCGTCGAGGGCAATGTGACAAACTGCCTTTGCCCTCTGGTGATCCTTCTTGCACATTCTGATAATTTTGACCACTCACGACAATCATCGATAGAAGTTTCATGACCTTTCGGACGACTTCTAGACGCATTGAGATGTATCAAGATTTATAAAGATGCATCTTGTATCTTTGCTATCGATCTCCGAAGCCCCCCAATTCCACAGTGGAGCTTCTTGATCGGACCACTCACAACACGAATCCCAACGTGTCCCTCAACGATCGACGCAACAACCCCGACAATGTCTCATTTGTGACTCAACACGTGTACACATGTGTTTGGTCATTTCCACAATTTTCATCAAATAACACGTACCGCTAGTTATACATTGCTCAAGTGTACCAATTTCTCAAATTGTGTTCTGCCTCGCAACTCATACCTATTCACCATCTATGTTTCCTTTGGCATAACACTTGGTATCAGAGCGCAATGGTGCGCGAGAGGCATCTGACTAGTTTACCCATCCAAGGACTACGGTGCACAAGCCGTAAGCGCATCTCGCACGTCAAGACATCGCAAACTTTGCGACAACAACGTGAAGTGAGCAAGCACACCCGAAAATCAGTAGCGGGTCTTCCGTGACAACTTGAGCGATGGAGGAGCAGAACCTGGCCATGCACGTGAACCCTGAAGCGGTAGCAAATGCTGGTATGGTGGGCTATGCGGAAGCTGGAGGAGTCCTGACGGTTGCGAAAGCTCATCCGGCCACAGATCCGATGGCCATAAACTATTCGCCCCTACCTACAGCCTCGACGTCATTAGCAGGTGCGACAGGTGACACAGGACGACAGGCGCCAAACAACAAGGAGCCGGCAAACCGTATCTTAGCACTTGAAGGAATCAACAGCCATTTGCAGAAACAACTGGAGGCTCTTTGCAACGCAAGTGCATGAGAGGCAGTGCTCGTCAAGAGAAACAGCCAACTCTCAAACGAACCCAAAAATTTGTCCGGCCCCTCCTGAACCGTTCGATCCTACAAATTCCAAAGGACCAACAATTTGGATGTGGCTGATAAACTTGGATGTATACTTCACAGCTGCTGGGATCAACGGCAATCGGAATAACATTGACCTTGCGGCCACACATCTGCATGGCACAGCATTGAGTTGGTGGTCTGACCTGAAGACCATCCAACGGTAGCAGGAGACCGGCGGTGCCTCATCAACGGCCAATGGCGTCCGTTTCGCATCGTCAACCGCAGACGTTCTACCCTTGGAGTAGATCAACCCGTAATGGCAAGAAGGCTGACGCCACCCACCTGGAGCAAATTCTTGTACACGATGCTTGTAAGCTTTGGATAGCCGAACAAAAAGTCTTGCTTCGTACAAACTCTAGCGCCTCCTTCAGCAGTTTAGTGTGGCAGTGTACATGCAGAGATTCCATAAGATCATCACTGGTGTACACATCGGCCCCAACAAACTCTATGTTCACTACAGCAAGAGCTTCAAACGGGACATATGGCGAGTGATCGCCATTTTTGGCATCCAAAACAACTTACCATGGAAGATCGCAACAGCAATATATCAACAGTGCTGACTACAACACTCTGATCAAGGAATCCTACGACTGGCAATCTCCCAACCACAATTATCATGAAAACCAAAAAAATACCAGTCAAGGGACTCCTTGACTCCTATGGGAGTGGACGTCGTCAACCAAAAATACACACGCACCTGCTACGCTGAACTACGGAAAATTCGGACATATTGGTAGGAACGTTTGAAGCAAGTAGTAGGCCAAAAAAAGGGGGAAGTCACAAAAAAAAGAGTCAAGAAAAGGCAAGGGGCAAGAGTGAAAGGCTTGAAAACTGTCCGAGAGAAACGATCTACGCCAGAGGATTGTCCATCTCAATGGATCATGACGCCACAGAGGGTTTCTAAGATCACTAAGTTTGCTGAGGGATACGAGGACGATCAACAAGCGAATCTGCCAAAAGCAAAACCCTGAAGTTGTAGACTGAACCAACACAATCCACAGATCAACTGGAACAGTGGCGGCTTCTATGTGGAAGTTAACGGTGCCAAATGACAACTTCTGCACATGGGGCGGAAGACAGCAAAAGCAGAAGAGGTGAAAGCAACGAAGGAAACCGTAGCAACCGAGAAGCAACAACTTGTGCGGCAAATACTGTTCAACATGGCCAAGCATTGTAAACAACGAGGTGTGTGGCTCGTGCACCTCGAGCAAATACAGGAAGCAGACGTGGCAGCAACTGACTCATCGGCCTCATTAGCTCGATCAGCCTCATTGACCACATCGGCATCAACAAAGTTAACGATAGTTCTCGAGGAGTTCGCACCTCTCATCCGAGAGTTTGTGCACGTCTTCCCCGACGAACTCCCAAAAACCTTGGTACCTCAACGCGACATCAACCATTGCATCAAACTAAAACAGGGCAGACGACCCACATTTTGAGGAGCCTATCGGATGAGCGACCATGAGCTATCCAAGCTGAAAAAACAGCTCGATGAGATGCTCGGTCAAGGGTTAATCCGCCCATCCACGTCACCATATGTCACACCAGTAATGTTCGTAAAGATAAAAACTGGTGAGATGCAGATGTGCATGGACTATCAGACGTTGAACGACGCTACTATCAAGAACCGCTACTCTCTCCCCCGAGCCGATAAACTTTTTGACCAACTCTGAGGAGCTCAAATATTCACTGAAATTGACCTACGCAGCGGTTATCACCAGATCCACGTGGTAGACACAGACATCAAGAAGACGGCATTCTGAACACGCTACAGGCATTTTGAGTTCACGGTTATTCCATTTGGATGAATACCTTAGTGATGTTCATGGCGACAATGAACAATATTTTCTACCCTTACGTTGATGATTTTGTCATGGTGTATCTGGATGAAATTCTAATGTACAGCCGCAATCCGGAGGAGCATGATGGACATCTCTGAAAAGGTCTTGAAGTTTTACAAAGAAACAAATTCTTCAGAAAACTCTCGAAGTGCAACTTTGGTCGCCGTTCGATTGAGTTTTGGGTCACGTCATTAACGGCAGATGCATCACCATGGATCCAAAAAAAGTGGCAGCAGTCACTAATGGCCAACACCGACCAACGTCCGAGACGCCCAAGTTTTCCTCGCCCGAGTATCAGCACCTCTCTCTGACCTCACTCCAAAAGAAAACAAGTGGCAGTTGGGAGACAACAAACAAGAAGAATTCACTGCTTTGCATAACGCACTGACATCAACGCCAGTCCTACGATTGGCCGATCCAACGGTCGACTATGTCATGGCTACGGACACCTCCGACCGAGCCATTGGCATGGTCCTCCTATAGGATCACAGCAACGGAGAGTAACTGGTCGCGTACATGTTAAAAAAATTGCCTAGAACGGAGCCCAACTACATCCTACACAAGAAGGAAAAACTTTCTGTCATGCACGCATTTAATACATGACGGTTCCATCTTGAATGCTGCTGATGTGTCATACGCAACAGCCATCACGCACTAAAATACTTGAAGACGCAGCCGAATCTCAGTTGACGTCAAACCCGATTGATGGAGTTTCTCAAATCCGGGTTCGACTACAATATTGAGTACCGGCCAGGCAAAACCAACCCTGCAGATGCACTCAGCCGCCGACCAGACTTATTGATCAAGACAGCGACACTTCAACTGTAGCCAGGTCCACATCTCGAGAATCTATTCACATGTGGCTACGACTAGCATGGTGAATACGATAAGTCCAAGTTCTGGCACGATGCACCCTATTGGCAATGACGATTCATTTGCCAAGTGGTCGTACCTCCAAACGACAAGCCCTGTTACATGCTACTTGAAGAGTACCACAACACCGGTTCAAGTGAAAATTTTGGATAAGAAAAGACGCTAAAGAAGTTGGCAAAGTACTACTTGTAGGAAAAGATGCAAACTGATGCAGCCAGCTTCTGCAAAACATGTGACATATGTCAGTGAAGAAAATCCCGTTGCTCGCAGCCATGAGGACTTCTACAGCTTTCCATTCATTCCAGCTGAACCGTGGACCAACATCTCCATGGATTTTATCACGGGATTACCAGTCACACCCGAGGGATATGACGCAACCCTCGTGGTTGTCAACAGGTTCTCCAAAATTTCCAACTTCATCCGGAAGACGACCACCGTCACCGTCGAAGGCACATCACGACTGTTTCTAAACAACATTGTACGGCTACACAGTGTGCCAAGAACCATCACAAGTGACAACGACGGTCGATTTACCAGCAGTTTCTAGCACAAACCGATGACTCGCTACGGCACTTGGATCCATCTTTTCATGGCGTTCCACCCTCAAACCGATGACCAAACCGAGCGGACCAATCAGACGCTCGAATAACTTCTTTGAACATTATACGAGCCACATGAGACGGATAGGACGGCCAAACTGCCGACCGCCAAACTCGCATAGAACTCGGAAACGCCCACCACAACGGGTAAAACTCTGTTCAAAGTGGTGTATGGTAAACTACCCGCCACACCAGCCGGACTTCATAGCCAAAGCAACATTCCCGTGGTCCACATCCAACGCCGCAATTTCTCCACCATCTGGGATGAAACACGGTACACGCTCGTAAAGACACAAGTACAGATGAAGAGAGCAGCTGAGAAGCATCGCAGCGACAACGTGTTCGCCGCTGACGACAAAGTTATCCTCAGCTCGGCAAACATCAAACTCTACGGAGCTAACTGTTTGAAACTCAAACCCTGATGGTTGGGATAGTTTGAGATTGAGCGCATGCAAACCCCTTTGGTTGCACAAATCAAAACTCCCCAACACTATGCAAGTTCATCCGGTGTTCCACATCAGCAAACTTAACCACTAACGGGGCCCCAGCAAGAACTTCCGTGGTAGGAACGTGCCTCTCCCTCCTCCTATCAAAGTGGACCAGGACGCAGAGTACGTCATCAAGGATATCCTCGGCCATCGAGGACGTGGAAAGACGACAGAATATCTTGTCAAGTGGCACGGCTACGACACCGCGCATAATGGCAGGGAACCCTATGACAACCTCCGCAACGTCAATCATCTGATCGATGGGTATGATCGTCGTCACCGGGCTACATCTGTACGTGCGCCGAGACGTTGCGACTACAAGGGGGGAAGTGTTAAGTGCCAGACGTACATGAGTTCCTACTCTTTATGAGTGAGTGCTTCTGTCATTTCAAAAACAGCTCACCGTGCGTTGAGACCTCGATTCTCACTCTGACGATTGATGGAAATTCGTCCAACTTTCCTTGCCCTCCGACGATTCTTCTCACACATTCTCGCAACTTCAAGTACTCTTGAGAATCATCACAGAAGTGTCACGGCCTTGCGGTTGACTTTTCCATGCATCACGATATATCAAGATTTATAATGATGCATCTTGCATCTCTGACATCGATCTTCAAAGTCCCTCAATTCCTTAGCAGAGATTCTTGATTTGACCACTCATGCCGTGACTCCACACGCATGGCAAGATGATCAACCCAACAACCCCGACTACGTATCATTCATAACTCGACATCTGAATATATGTGGTTGGTCATTTTGACACTTCTCATCCAAGTACACTTACCGCTAATTATGAATTGCTCAAGTGTTCCAAATTTGCAAACCGTGTTCTATCTCGCAACTCATACATGTTCACTATCTACGCTCCGTTCAGCATAACATATTCAGCTGTTTTGCCAAATAGAGAGTAGATGGTGATCAGGTAGAAGTTGCAAGGCACAACACGATCTGAGAATTTGGGACACTTGAGCAATTTATAGTTTTTGGTAAGTGTACTTCGATCACAAGTGTCGAGATAACCGAACACATGTATACAAGTGTCAAGTTACATATGAGATGTAGTCGGGGACGTTGGGTCGATCGTTGAACGATGCGTGTGGAGTCGCTTTGTGAGTGGTTGGATCAAGAAGCTCAGCCAAGGAATCGGGGGGCTTCCAAGATCAATGGCAAAGATGCAAGATGCATCTTCATAAATCTTGATACATCTTAATGCGTTGAGAAGTCGACCAAAAGGTTGTAACACTTCTGTCGATGTTCCTCGAAAGTGGTCAAAGTTGTTAGAAAGTGTGAGAAGGATCACCGGGGGGCAAGGGCAGTTGGCCGGATTGTCCTCGACCGTCGGAGTGAAAGTCAAGGTCTCAACGCACGGTGGGATATGTGTGTGATGAAAGCAATTCCCACTCGGAAAGATCAGGGATACGTGTACGCCTAGTAACACTTCCCCCCCTTTTAGTTGCGATGTCCCGGCACGCGTACAAATGTGGCCCGGTGATGGTGGTAGTTCCCGTCAATTGGATGATCGACGTCTTCGAGGTTGTCTCAGGTCTGCTAGCTAATGTGCGCGGCGTCATGGCCATGCCACTTGACAAGATATTTTGTCGTCTTGCCACGCCGTCGATGGCCGAGGATGTCCTCGATGACGTACTCTGTGTCCTCGTCTACTTGTATAGGAGGCGGGGGGAGGCACATTCCTACCAGGGAAAATCTGGGTGGGGTCCCGGTAGTGCTTGAGTCTGCTAATGTGGAATACCAGGTGAAATTGCATAGTGTCAGGGATTTTGACTGGTGCAACCATGAGAGTTTGCATGCGCTCAATCTTAAACAGTCTCAACGATGGGGATTTGAGTTTCAAATAGTCCCCTCTGCAGAGTTTGATGTTATCCAGCCTCAGGAGAACTTTGTTTCCAGCGGCCAACATCGTCGCTACAATGTTGGTCAGCTACTCGCTTCATCGCCGCTGGTGTCTTTGCGAGCGTCTGTCCTGTTTCGTCCCAGATGGTAGAGAAATAACGGCGCTGGATGTTGACCATAGGAATGTTGATTTGGCTGTAAAGTGGAGGGAAGTTGCCATACACCACTTCAACCTGAATCCTACCTGTTGCGGTGGACGCCGCCGAATTATATGTGAGTTCGGCGGTTGGAAGTTTGACTGCCCAATCTGTCTCGTGTGGCTCGCATTGTTTTCAATGAATTTGTTTGATAACTTGATTGGTCCGCACGGTTTTGGCCATCCGTTTGAGGGTGAAACGCCATAGAAAGCAGGATCCAACTGTCGTAACGAGTCATCATTTTGTGCCCAAAATGCCTGGTTAATGGACCATCTCTGTTGCTCGTGATGGTTCTCGGCACGTCGTGTAGCCATACGATATTGTTTAGAAACAGCCATGCTGTTCCTGTGGCAGTGACTGTGGTCGTTGTCAGGATAAAGTGGGACATTTTGGAAAACCTTCCGACAACCACGAGGACTGTGACATGCCCCTCGGGTGTGACCGGTAATCCAGTGACAAAGTCCATGGAGATGTCGGTCCACGGTTTCGTTTGAATGGGGGGTGGCTTCAGACGTTCAGGTGGCCGTGTGCGATAGGATTTTTGTCGTTGACATGTGTCACAGGATGTGCAGAATCTGGCCATGCCGGTTTACATCTTGTCCCACCGATAGTGCTTCGCTAGCTTCTTCAACGTTTTTTCCTCTCCGAATTTTTCTCCTAGGCAGGTTTCATGACACTACTCGAGCAGCATGCGGCAGAATTCATCATTTGGAGTAACGACCACCTGGCAAATGAATCGTCGCTGCTAATAAAGTGTGTTGTGGCAGAACTTGGACTTGTCGTATCCGCCATGCTGGTTCTAGGCACATGTGAATAACTTCTCAAGATATGGATCTCACTGTAGTTGAAGTGTCACTGCCTCAGCCATCAATTCTGGACGGTGGCTGAGCGCATTTGCAGGGTTGGTTTTACTTGGCCAGTACTCAATATCATAGTCCAACCCGGATTCGAGGAAATTCATCTATTGAGTTTGATGTCGAACGAGGTTCGGCTTCATCTTCAAGTGTTTTAGTGCGTGATGGTCGGTACGTATGACGCATTGGCGGCATTCAACATAGCACCACCATACCTTAAATGTGTGTACAACCGCCACCATCTCCTTCTCGTGTACGACATAGTTGAGTTTTGACCCATGCAACTTTTGCGACATACACACGACTGGTTGCTCTCCTCCGTTGTGATCCTCAAGGAGAACCGCGCGGATGGCTCGATCAGAGGCGTCCGTAGCCATAACGTAGTTGACTATTGGATCAGCCAATTGTAGGGCTTGCGCCAAGGTCAGAGCATTCTGGAAAATGGTGAACGCTTCTTGTTTGTTGTCTCTCCACTGCCACTCATTTTCGATTTGAGTGAGATCGGAGAGATGCGCTGACACTCAGGCATAATCCTGTACAAGATACCAGTCGTAATTACAGAAGCCGAGGAAAACTTGGACATCTCGGACGTTGGATGGTGTCGGCCAATCACCGACTGCTGCCACGTTTTTTGGATCCATGGTAATCCGTCAGTCTTTGATGACGTGACCCAAAACCTTGATCGAAGTATGACCGAAGTTGCAATTTGAGAGGTTTCTAAATAAATTCTCTCGTTGTTAAAGTAAGAGAACTTTTCCAAGATGTCCATCGTGCTCCTTCGGGTTGCGGCCATAGACCATAATGTCGTCGAGATATACCACGAGAAAAATGTCAAGGTATGGGCGGAAGATATTGTTCATTGCAGTCATGAACATCACCGGGACATTTGTGAATCCAAACGGTATGATCATGAACTCAAAATGCCCGCAGCTAATTTGGAATGCCTTCTTCTTGATGTCGGCGCCTGCCATGTGCGCAGGTCGATTCAGGTGAAAATCTGAGCTCCTCAGCGTTGGTCAAAACATTTGTCGGCACAGGGAAGTGGATAGCGGTTCTTGATGGTAGTGTCATTCAACATCCGGTAGTCCATGTACATCCAAATTTTGCATGTTTTCTTCTTCACGAACGATACTGGTGCGGCGTATGGTGACGTGGAAGAGCGGTTGAATCCTTGAGTGAGCATCTCGTCAAGTTGCTTTTTTATCTCAGTTCACTCATGGTCCATCATCCGATAGGCTCCTGAAACTGTGGGTCAGCTGTCCGGTTTCAGTTTGATGCGATGGTTGATGTCGCATTGAGGCGGTAAGGTTGTTGGGAGTTCATCGGGGAAGACATCCGAAACCTCTCGGACGAGAGGCGCGAACTCCTCGGGAACCATCACCAACTTTGTTCAGGCCGATGAGGCCGATGAGGCTGATGAGGCTGATGAGCCAACTACTACCACTTTTGCTTTCTCCATCGGCTCACAATGTATGAGCCCCTCATCGTATACAGTGCTTGGCCACGTTGAGCAGTATCAGCTATACAAGTTTTCTCTTTTTGGTTGTTGCAGTTTCCTCTTGTGCTTCCACCTCTGCTGCTTCCACTGTCGTCTTCCATCCCACGCATGGAAGTTGTCGCTTGGCACCGTTGATTTCCACGTAGACGTCGTCATTGTTCCAGTCGATCTGCAGATTCTGCTTGTACAAGAAATCACTTCCGAGAATGATTCTGTGATCACTCATTGGATATGACCTTTGGAGAGTTACATCCAGCAAGTCTCCCACTTCTTCTTGTAGTGGTTCTTGGAGTCTCCGTACCTTCAATCTTCCGTCGACAATTTTCCCTTCAAAAACCCCTAGTTGGATGTGCAAACCCAGCTTTCGAATCATATCTTTGCTTACAAAACTTTGAGAAGCCCCTTCATCCGATAGTGATGGTACTGTTCTATGACTCTTGCAATCTCGGGGTTGCACTTTTAGCAATATTGCCAGTTGTTCATCCTCGTATCCCTCGTCAAACTTAGAGATCTTAGAAATCCTCTATGGTGTCATGAGCCGTTCAGATTGACAATTGTTTGGTGCAGATCGCTCCTCTTGGACAAGTGTCACGCCTTTCACTTCTATCCCTTGCCACTTCCGGACTCATTCTTCTGTGACTTCCCCTCATTTTTGGCCTACTGCTTGCTTCGGCAGGTTTGAGCAACATGCCCAACTTTTCCATAGTTGTAGCAGGTCCACGTGTCTCTCTGGTCGACGACGTCCACTTCCATCAAAGTTGAGGAGTCCTCCGACTAACGATTTCTGTTCCCATAATACTTGTGGTTGGGAGATCGCCAACCATATGATTTTTGTGTTTAAGCGTTGTCATTGGTGCTTTCGATTCTTTCTACTGGTGCGATCATCCGTGATAAGTCGTTCTCGATGCCGAAGATGATGATAGCTTGGTGGATGTCCCATTTTAGGCCGTTGTTTTTACAAAAACAGAGTTTGTTGGGGGCGATGACTGCACCAGTTATGATCTTACGGAATCTCTGTGTGTACTCTGCCATGCTGGACTGCAGAAAGAGATGCTAGAATTTCTACCAAGCGTCAGACTTCTCCTTCAGCCTTCCAAAACGTACAAGTAATGCGCACGAGAATTCTCTCCAGTTGGTTGGTAGCATTAGCGCGTCTTGGCATTGCGCATTGATCTGCTCCAAGGGTAGAACGCCTGTGCTTGATGATACAAGATGGGGACCGTTGGCCGTCCACGGGGCCTTGCCGGTCTCCTACTGTCGTTGGATGGCCCTTAAGTCAGACCACCAACTTAATGCCATGCCACGTAGAAGTGCGGCCGTGAGGTCATTTTTTTTCCAATCGGCGTTGACCCCAGCAGCGGTGAAGTACACATCCAAGCTCGTCAGTAACAGTTGTATCGTCGGTCCTTTGGAATTTGCAGGATCGAACGGTTCAGGGCGGGCCAGATGAGTCTTGGGTTCGTTCGAGAGTTGGGTGTTTCTCTTGACGAGCACCGCCTCTTGAGCACTTGCATTGTGAAGAGCCTCCATCGCAACGTTGAGTTGTTGGAGAAGATGGTTGTTGATCCCCTTGAGCGCGGGGATACGGTTCGTCAGTTCCTCCCGCCTGTCAACCAGTGCCACCTATTGTTCCTACTGCAGACATTGAGGCCATCGGTAGGGACGGCTGGCTTACCATCGTCGGATCCGTGACTGGATTGGTCGTTGGAGGCGTCGGGGCTGACCCAGCTGCCGCATAGCTTGCCAAGCCAGCATTTTTTGCTGCTTTAGGGTTCGCATGCATGGTCACGTTTGCTTCTTTGTTGCCAAAGTCATTGCCGAAGACCCGCTACTGGTCGTCGGATGCGCTCGCTCGCTTCACCTTGTAGTCTAGAAGTCTGTAAAGTCTTGACGTGCGCGATACGATGATGGCTTGTGTGAGGTAGTCCTCTAGATGAGTAAAGTAGTTGGATGCCTCTCCAGCACTACTACCCTCTCATACCAAGTGTTATGACAAACGGAGCGTAGATGGTGAAAAGGTAGAATTTGCAAGGCAGAACACGGTTTGAGAATTTGGGACACTTGAGCAATTTATAACTTACGGTAAGTGTACTTCGATGAAAAGTGTCAAAATGTCATATCACATACATACAAGTGTTGAGTTACAAATGAGACGTAGTTGGGGTCGTTGGGTCGATGGTCAACCAACGCGTGCGCAGTCAAGTCGTGAGTGTTCAGATTTGAGAAGCTCCACCGAGGAATTGGGGGGATTCAAAGATCTACAACGAAGATGCAAGATTCATCTTTATAAATCTGGATTTATCTTGATGCGGCGAGAACTGAAAGGTTGTGACACTTCCGTCGATGATTCTCAAAAGTGGTCCAAGTTGTTACAAAATGCGAGAAGGATTGCCAGAGGGCGAGTGCAGTTGGCCGGATTTCCCTTGACCATCAAAGTAAACATCGAGGTCTCAACGTGCAGTGGGTTATTTGTGTAGTGATAGAAATGCCCACTTGGAAATATTTGGGACTCGTGTACGTCTTGTACGTAGTAGTGAGTGGTTGGATCGAGAAGCTCAAGGGGCTTTGAAGATCGACAGTGAAGATGTACCATGCATGTTTACAAATCTTGATACATCTCAATGCGTCAAGAAGTCAATCAAAAGGTCATGACACTTCTATCTATTATTCTTGAAAGTGGTCGAAGTTGTGAGAAAGTGCGAGAACAATTACCGGAGGGCGAGGGCAGTTTGCAGGATTCCCTCAACCGTTGGAGTGAAAATCAAGGTCTCGACGCATGGTGGGCTATTTTTGTAATGATGGAAATGCCCACTCGGTAAAATGAGGGACTCGTGTAAGTCTAGTACGTAATAGTGGTCATTGGATCGAGAAGCTATACCAAGGATTCCGGGGGCTTCGAAGATCAACGGCGAAGATGCAAGATGTATCTTTATAAATCAATACATCTTGTTGCATCGAGAAGATGACAGAGAGGTCGTGACACTTCTGTCGATGATTCTTCAAAGTGATGGAAACTTTCAGAAAGTGCGAGAAGGATCGCCGGAGGACGGGGGCAGTTTGCCAAGTTTCCCTCAACCGGAGAGTGAAAATCAAGGTTGCGAGTGAAAATCGAGGTTCCAACGTGTGGTGGGCTATTTGTCTAATGACAGAAATACCCACTCGGAGAGATTAGGCGTTACGTACTAGACGTACACAAGTTTTAAATCTCTCCAAGTGGGCATTTCTTTTATTATAAAACAGCCCGCCATGCAGCGAGACCCCAATATTCACTCCGACGGTTGAGGAAAAACCAGCCAACTGCCCTCCTCTGGTGAACCTTCCCGAACCTTTTGACAACTTCGACCACTCTTGTGAATCTACTACAGAAGTATCACAACCTTATAGTCAACTTCTTGATGCACCAAGACAGACATGGATTAACAAAGATGCATCTCACATCTTCACTCTCGATTCTCGAAGCCCCCCGATTTCTCAGCAGACCTTCTTGAATCCAACCACTCAGGATGCGACTCCGCATGCGTCGCTCAACAATTAACCCAATGACCCTGACTATGTCTCACTAGTAACTCGACACTCGTATACATATATTCGACCATTTTGACACTTGTCATCGAAGTACACTTATTGCAAATTATAAATTGCTCAAGTTTCCCAATTTCTAAATCATGTTCTACCTCGCAACTTCTTCATGTTCACCATCTGCGCTCTGTTCGGCACAACACTTGGTATCAGAGCCAAGTGGTACTGGAGAGGCATCTGACTACTTTACTCATCCAGAGGAATACCTTGCACAAGCCGTTAGCGCATCTCGCACGTCAAGACTTCGCAGAATTTACGACTACAACATGAGGCGAGCAAGGACAACCGAAGACCAGCAGCAGGTTTTTGGCGACAAATTCGGCAATGGAGGAGCAGAACGTGCCTATACACTCGAACCCTGAAGCGACAACGAATGCTGGTGTGGCAGGCTATGCGGAAGCTGGATCGACCCCCACGGCTTTGACGACCAATCCATTCGCGGAACCAACAGCGGTTGACCAGCCGACCCTACCGATAGCCTCAACAACGTTAGCGGGAACGACAGGTGGCACCGGATGACAGGCGTGGATCAACGAGGAACTGGCGAACCGAATCTCCGCGCTCAAGGGGATCAACAGCCATCTGCTCCAACAACTCAACGTTGCAATGGAGGCTCTTTGTAATGCAAGTGCACGTGAAGTGGTGCGCGTTGAGAGAAATTGCCAACTCTTGAGCGAACCCGAAATTTGTCTGGCTCTACCAAAACTGTTTGATCCTGCAAATTCAAAAGGACCGACGGTTTGGATGTGGCTGACGAGTTTGGAGGTGTACTCCACCGCAAGTGGGGTCAACGATGACCAAAAGAATATCAACCTCGCGGCCGCGCTGTTGCATGGCACGTCACTAAGCTGCTGGTCTGGATTAATGACCATCCAACGAAAGCAAGAGACCGACGGAGTATCATCAACGGCCAACGGCGCCCATGTCATATCGCAGACCGCAGGTGTTACATCCTTGAGCAGATCAACCCGTAGTGGAAAGATGCGCTGATGCCACCAGCCGAATGGAAGGAATTCCCGCACGTGATGCTTGCACAATTTGGAAAGCCAAACAAAAGTGTGGTGTACGGTAAAAGCTCCCTCATCTCCGTCAGCAGTCCAGCGTGGCAGAGTACACAAGGGGATTTTGCGAGATCATCACCAGAGCAAACATCACCCCTGACAAACAGCCTCAGGCGAGATATCCGTTGAGCAATTGCCATTTTTGGCATCCAAAACGACTTGCCGCACATGGTCACAGTAGCAGACAGGATCGACAGTGCTGACTACAATACTCAAATCCAAGAATCCTACGGCTGGTGACCTCCCAACCACAATTGTCGTGGGAATGGAAAAAGCCAGTCGGCAGACTCTTCGACTCCGATGGAACTGGACGCCATCGACCAGTGAGATACGTGCACCTACTATAACGGTAGAAACTTTGGGCACATTGCTTGCAACTGTCAGAGGAAACAGCAAGGCAAATCGGGGAGAAATAACGGAAAAATGAGTCGTGAAACAGCGAAGGGCAGGAGTGAAAGGCACATCTCTTGTCTGCACAGAGCAATCTACGCCAAGCGATCACCCATCGGAACGGCCTACATCACCGTACAGGGTTTCTGAGATCACAAAGCTCAACAAGGGGTACGAGGACGACCAACTGGCGATACTTCTAAAAATTCAGCCTTGAGGATGCAGGAGTCGGAGAACGGTACGGGCACTATTGGATGGAGGAGCTTCACAAAGCTTCGTAAGCAACAACATGGTTCGCAAGCTGGGTTTGCAGACCAAATCAAGAGCGTTTGAAGGAAAAACTGTCGAGGGAAGATTACAAATACGGAGACTCAGAGAATCACTACGACTAAAAATGGGAGATTTGTAGGATGTAACAGTCTAGAGGTCCTGTCCAATGAGTAACCACAAAATCATTCTCGGGTAAGATTTCCCGTACCGGCACAGTGTGCAGGTTGACTAGAACAGCAGCAACGTGTACGTGGAAATCAATGGCGCCAAACATTAACTTTCGTACATGGGACGGAAGCCAATAGCGGAAGCAGTAGAGGTGGAAGCAGCAGAGGAAGCCGCGGTAGCCGAGAAGCGACAACCTGTACGGACGATACCGCTTAGTCTGGCCAAGCACTGTATATGACAAGGAGCTCGTGCATGGTTCATACATCTCGAGCCAGTAAAAGAAGCAGAATTGGCCACAGCTGACTCACTATCTGCCTCATTAGCATCCACAAAGTTCGCGATGGTACCCGAAGAGTTTGCACCACTCATCCAGGAGTTTGCGTATATCTTCCTCGATGAACTCCCGAGAGCCTTACCTCCTCAACGCGACATCGACCATCACATCAAACTAAGGCCGGGCAGCAGACCTACAGTTCGAGGGGCCTATCGGATGAGTGATCACGAACAGCACCCGGACGGAGCACAATGGACATCTTCAAAAAGTTCTTCAAGTTTTAAAAGAAGAAAAAAAATCTGGAACACTCTCAAAGTGCGACTTTGGTTGCCGTTCGATTGAGTTTCTGTGTCACCTCATCAACAGTGGACGGATCACCATGGGTCCAAAAAGAGTGGCAGCAGTCGCTGATTTGCCAACGCTGACCAACGTTCAAGATATTCAAGATTTTGTCGGCTTCTGCAATTACTACCGGCGTTTTGTACGGGGTTACGCCTGAGTGTTAGTGCATCTCCCTGTCTGCACTCAATGAGTGGCGGTAGGGAGACAGCGAACAAGTAGTGTTCACCGCTTTGCGGAATGCTCTGACCTCGACACCAACCCTATGATAAGCCAATCCAATGGAAAACTACATCATGGCTACAGACGTGTCAGACCGAGCCATCGGCGCAATCCTCCTACAAGACCATGGCAACAGCAAGCAACCAGTTGCATACATGTCTCAGAAACTGCGAAGACCGGAACTAAACTATGTAGTACACGAGAAAAAATTGTTGGCGGTCGTACATGCATTCAAGACATGGCAGTGTTACCTGGACTGCCTCTAATGCATCGTGCGCACCAACCACCATGCGTTGAAGTATCTGAAGATGCAGCCGAACCTCAGTCAAGGTCAAACCCAATGGATAGAGTTCCTTGAATCAGGGTTTGACTACGATATGGAGTTCTGGCCAGGCAAAATCAATCTGGAAGACCCACTCAGCCGCGGACCAGATTTCATGGCTGAGGTGGCAACACTACAACTGTAGCGAGACCCATATCTCAAACAACTGCTCACAAGAGGCTACAACCAGCACGGCGGATACGACAAGGCAGAATTATGGTACGACGCACCCTATTGGCGCCGGCGATTCACTCGCCAGGTGGTCGTTCCCCCGAACGACAAGCTTTGCCATATGTTGCTTGAAGAATGCCATGACACAGGACCAGGTGGACACTTCAGAGAGGAAAAAATGCTGAAGATGCTGGCAAAGAACTATTGGTGGGAAAAGATGCAATGGGACGTGGCCAGCTTCTGCAAGTCCTGCAACACATATCAGCGACAAAAATGCCGACGCACCCGGCCACCCGGACTTCTGCAACTACTCCCTATTCTGATGGAACCATGGGCTGATATCTCCATGGACTTTGTCACGGGATTACCGGTCACACCCGAGGGATATGACGCAATCCTCTTGGTAGTGGACAGGTTTTCCAAACTGTCCCACTTCATTCTGGTGACAACCACTGTTACCGTCGAGGGAACAGTACGGTTGTTTGTAAACATCATCGTGCGGCTACACGGTGTACCAAGTGTCAATTTTTTCCCATCTCTCATTGTACTCTGTTTCTTCATCCCAGCTTGTGTACATCGGCATGTATATGACTAACAGCGAGACGCAATGCTGCTGGAGTGTCATCCGGTGGAGCTGATGCACGCTGAAGTCTGCACGTAGTTTGTTGGAGCCTCTTCTCTCAGACGCATGATGTGCTCAGCTCCATCGGTAGGCCTCCTCAGCACTCACGCTACTGGCGGTCACTGCCACGGCAGATGCTATCTGCTCGCGTCCTGTGCCAGATCTTTCTGCACGGTTGCAATTGCAACGTCATGTTCTGCTTGGGGTCCGAGTTTCAGGTTGTTCGGGTACTGTTTTAACCGGGGACTAGCATCGACGCTGCCTGGGTTTAGGTAGCCATAACTCCTTGCTGCTATTTTTCTATGTCATTCTGACCAAACGGCTGTGTTTGCAGCATGGGTATTCTGGTATGGCCCAGTTTTCAGGGAAAACGGACGACGTCCGGCTTTCGAGCTGTCGGCTGTCCAGCAGGGCTCACCGAAAAAAGCCTGCCTGCCAGAGAATATGTCATTTTTCTTATTGGCTGGTAAGCTGAGTAACAAGCTCTACACAGCTGAGAGAGAGCTAGTTCCTGGAGGGGTCTCTCGTTGTTGTTTGTTCTCATTTACTAATCAGTTCTTTCAGGCTTTGTCTGCCTTTCTGGCGCTCAATCCTTAGCGCATGGTTTTCTCTTTTACAGACTTAGAGCGGAGAAGGGGGCAACAATGCAAAGTAATGAGCGTCGGGCCATGCCTACTCTAGCAATGTTGCAGCCTCAACATGCCGCACTAGTCTAGGATTTCAAGCATGGTATCAGAGCCAGAGCGCAATAGAAGTAGCAGAGCTGAGCATCAGCAAGGCGTGAAGGTCGTAGTCAACGCCGGAGGACCCTAAAATGCGCCCTGCAGGGGAAACTCTGCCGGATTTTTCCTAGCAGAGTTAGCCCCACCGGGTGGCATTGTCAAAATGCTCCCAACGCGGGGCAAATGCTGCCAAACGGTTTTTTTGCAGCACTGACCCCGCGACGGCGGTGGTGTTGGTGGACCGGCAATGTGACGGGCGACTGTGTAAAAGCACCGACGCACATGGCAACGGTCCCACAGACGAGGAAAGTGTCCCATCTTTCCCCCTCTTCCCTTTGCTGTAGCAACAGCGCGGCCATAGTAGCAGTAGCAGCAGATTGGTGCTACAAATCTCTACTGCAAATCTACAGCCACAGCCGCAGCAGTAGTAGTAGCCGTTGCACAGCAAGAGCCACAGCAACAGCCATAGCTGTTCAATTGTAGCTACGTAGCACCGTAGCAATAGCCGTAGTAACAGATGCAGCAGCAGCCATAGCAGCAGCTGCAGAAGCAGCCACAGTCACACAGTAGCAGTAGTAGAAGCAGCAGCTGCGGAGCACCAGCAGCCGGGCTAGCAGCCGTGGCTACACAACTGTACAGCTACGTAGCCGCATAGCTGCAGTAGTAGTAGGAGCCACGCAGCAGCAATAGCCACGCTAGCACCTGCGGCTGTGTAGTAGTGCAGTTGCACAGCTGCGTAGCTACAGCAGCAGTAGCAGCCGCGCAACCGCGCACTAGCAGTAGCTGCGGCAGCAGCCGCTGTTGTGTAGTTGTACAGCTACAAAGCAGCAACAGCACTACAACCACAGCAGTTGTAGCAGCCGCGGTAGTAGCCATTACAGCAGCACCAATAGCAGCGTAGCAGCAGCTGTTGCGACAGCCATAGCAGCAGCAGTCAAAAAAGTGCACTAGCAGCAAAAAAAAGGCCACGGCGACACCAAAAGCAGGTGCAACACCAAAAACAGCAGCAACAATGCAACAATGGCAGCAGTAGTGACAGCATCGATTCTTGCAACGGCTACAGCAGCAACGCAGCAACCGCTGCTGACGTCAATCGTCTTTGGCTGACATCACTTCTGACATCACTACTAACATCACACCAAACTTTAGCAACCATAGAAAAACAAACACAAAAGGGAGAACGTAAGGAGAACTCACTAGGGTCACCATGTTTGAAAGCCCCAGTGGGGCAGGGTCCTCCTCTACTGGAAGACCCCCTGGTCCACCTTTTCTCTAGCAGCTCTCGTAGTTGCAACAACTGCAGCAACAGTAGTAGCCATTGTAGCAACAACTGCTATAGCACCACTAGTAGTAGCAACAGCAGCTACACAAACAGCAACAGCCGTTACAGTAGCACCAACAGCAGCAATAGTCGCACTAGCAGCAGCAGAAGATACAACAACAACAGATGCAATCGCAATAGCAGCAGCAGTCGCTGCCACTGAAGCAGCCACTACATGAGCCACAACCATAGTAGGAATAGCAACAGCACCAAGAACAGCAGTAGCCCATGAGCATCATTGTCAGTAGCATCAGCACCCTCCCGGACCCGCTGTCCGCCATTCGCCAGCATCTCTCCGCGCTGACACAAACGCTTGCAGCACTACAAACGCCCACAATGTAGAGCCATGGGAACGCTCCCCCACCCTTCCATCCTCACGGCCATGCCAGATGCTGTCTCTGACGCCATACGATACCTAGAGTAGTAACAGATTGAGCGCCAACAGCAGACTGTAGCGTCGGCCCTTGGCCCTACTCTGGATGCTGGCTGTAGGTCCAAGGACTTTCAGTCCCCGCCGCCACCTCTCCAGGCTGGAGACCAGTTTCGGAGCTGGGAGCTCAGCTTCCAAATCTGGGCTCAAGGCGAGGGCCTTTGGCCATACTACATCCTCTCGTACAAGCGCGATCATGCCGACCAGTTGTATGACGCAAGACGCGCTGTCCGCGCTCTCATCCTGGTCGCCCCTCCATCAGCGCGTCTCGCCCTGGAACCCTTTCTCAAGGACTTCACTATTGGGAGAACTCCAGACCCCACGACCACATGGCACGTCTTGACGCGTCCCCATTGGCTCTCTAGTGAGGCCGTAACCAGCCGCCTGCTCTGGGAGTTGAACTCCCTCCACATGGGGGCGACGGAGTCGGTCACCACCGATTGGCAGTGGGCGGAGGACATCCTCAAACGCCTCGGCGACGCTACTCCACCCCCTTTGGCAACGCTTCTCACAATCAAACCCGGCACCAACAACCTGTTTGCCGATGTCTTCTTCCACTACAGTCAGGATGTTCTTGCTGCGATGACGGCCCAAGGCACCCTCGTGCCTAGAGGCTTGCCTAGAGTCACACATGCATCGCTCTGAGACCGTCGCCTTCCATGCCATCACCTCTGTGGCCGTGGCCACTCCCACAACAGCTGCCTCTACCGACTCCTCCTCCTCCAGGAAGATGAAGCGCAGGGGCAAGAAGGGCAAGGGCCCATAGTAGTAGAGGACAGGTGCTAGTGGGGGCGGCTCGGTCTGCCACAACTTTGGCTAGCAAGGGAACGGGTGGTACACGTGCCCGCTCCTGACGGATGAGGTGCGCATCATGGCCACCATGCATTGCCAACTTGAGCGCCGTCTTGCTGCCACCGCTGCAGCTGTCGCCGACCCCTGCTGCATCCACCTCGCTTGACAGCTCTACCCCTCCGGCGGTCACACCTGCCTTGCCGTCAACAGCCTTGCAGCAGCACCATCCGCAGCCGTCGGTGTCCCTCCCTCCATCATCGGCGCATCCCTCCTTCCTCCTAGGCTCAGGCACTGTCACACCATCGTCATTGTACTCCCTTGGATCCTCCACCCATGAGCACCAATTGGAGCAGTTCATCATGCTCTAGCTTGGACTGCCTCGCCCTCCTCCTCAAGGAAGTGCGAGTTGCATCGCCGTGTGTTCTCCTGCCCTACCCTGCATGACAGAGACTGAGTTAAGGTCACGTCCTGGATCCTTGTCTGTCCCGTCATCTCTCGTGCCCTCCCCTCCTGCTCCTCTTTGTGTTGACGTTGCATGGTTGGATGACTGGCTGTCTCCTTTTCCACCCTCTTCCGTTGCGTCCGCATCACTTGCTCTATGTCTTGTGTCAGTTAGCGACCTGGCGACGCGAGGCCAGGATCCAACGGAGACCTCGATCATCAACTCCGGGCTACACATCACATGATAGCCTCACGTGGGGCCTTCAGTGTCCTTGGTCTTGTTGTTGATGTACCAGGTGTTCAGACGGGCTGTAGCTAGGTGTTACTTGTCCGTGACGTTGACGTTGTTCACTTCTGTGGTCCCACTGGGGACGTCTTCGAGACTGATGTCCTCTTTGTCCCTGGTTTTGTGCTCAGTCTCTTGTCTGTCACTGCTCTCGACCGCATGAACATGGACGTCTTGCACTCGCATCGTGCTAGCATTGTGTCGTGGGTCCGTCCGGTCTTATCATCCTACACGCCACCGCTCGTGGCAATCTCTGGCACATCCCTCGTCTGTCCTCACTGTTAGCTGACTCCGAACACGTGATTGTCACCAGCACGCTCTCCTTGTAGCACACCCGTCTTCTCCACCACCGCCTCTGCCACGTCCAATCAGCCACCATCGACAGCATACTCCAAACCGAGCGGGCCACGGGTCTTGACCCTTTCTCCTTTCCCATGACATGTCCCACTGAATGCATCGACTTTGCACAGGGGAAGATGCACCACTTCACTTACCCTCTGTTTGCCTTCCATGTGCCCGCCTCTCTCGCCCTAGTCCACTCCGACGTCACGGGCCCTCTTCCGACAGAGTCTGTTGGGGAGCATGGACGCTATGTCCTCACCCTCATCGACAACTTTTATCGCTACCGTTAGATCATTTTCCTTCGGCAAAAGAGCAATGTCGCTCCCACCATTCGCGACTAGCTCGTTGGTGTGGTCACCCCCTACGTCGCTTTTGCTCTTATCACGGCGGTGAATTCATGGACGAGACCATGACCTTCCTTGCCTCCCGCTGGATTCGTCATGAGACATTGGCACCTTACGCACCTGCCCAGAATGGTGTCTTTGAGTGATAGAACTGCACCATGGTTAACGCCGTGGGCACCATGCGAGTCAAATCTGGTCTCTCCAACGGTGTGTGCTTTGAGGCCATGGCCTACATGACTTGGTTCTAGAATGGGATTCCCCATGGACCCCTTCCCCCCCAGTCCGCATCGCACCAGCACTAGTGTGGCCAGCAACCCGACCTCTGCCCGGCTCGTGTTTACGGTTGCGTGGCTATCGTGTGGCTGCCCTCCCCGCAGCAGGGCGGCAAGCTTGGCCCCCGCGGGCGTCCCTACACCTTTCTTGGTGTCTCGCGTCAGTTGAAAGCCTAGCGCTTGTGGGATCCCTCCCGGCACTGCATCGTCAAGTCCCGGGATGCCCTCTTCTTTGAGGACCTATTTTCCCGTGACCTCTTTGCTCTAACTCATCGATGTCCCTCCCGTCGTCTGGGGGAGTGGCAAGTCCGTCCTCCATCCAGTCACATCGCCTGCCTCTGCTAGCCCCTCCGGGCCAACCGTCCCTTCTGCATCCGCACGTCCCTCCGGGCCAATCGCCCCATCTGCATCAGCTGATCTTTCAGGGCCAGCCTCCCTGTCCGTGTCTGCTAGCGACTCCAGGCCAGCTACCTCGTCTGCATCTGCTGGTCCCTCCCAGCCAGTCACCCCGTCTGCATCCGTTGGTCCCTCCGGGCCAGCTACCCCGTCTGCATCCGATGGTCCCTCAGGGCCAGCCGCCCCGTCGATGTGTGCTAGCCCCTCCGGGCCAGCCGGCCTGTTTGCATCCGCTGGTCCCTCTGGGCCAGCCGCCCCATCTGCATCCGCTAGTCCCTCAAGGCCAGCCGTCTCGTCCGTGCCTGCTAGCCCCTCTGGGCCAGCCACCCCGTCTGCGTCCGCTGACCCCTCCGGGCCAGCTGCCCCGTCTCCGTCCGCTGGCCCCTTTGAGCCAGTCGCCTCGTCTACGTATGTAGGCCCTTTGGGCCAGCCGCCCCATTCGTGTCTGCTGGCCCATCCACATCAGCTGACTCCTCCGGGGCAGGGCCAATGGCCACGTCTACGTGAGTTTGACCGTCTGCAAAGTTGCCGTTCCAGGACACACCCAAGAGACGGATTGACTCACTCCGAGCTGCTCCTCTCTTCCGCCTCCCACTCAGCCATGCTACACCTGTGGCTCAGGCAGGAGCCTCCAACCCAGGCCATCAATGAGAACACAACTCGCTATCCCGCGTTCTCTTGCGCCACGACCCCTTGACGCCCCACGGGGCTCCTCGCCTCCCGGCAGACCCACTCCCACAGTTGTGAGTGGAGATCCACTCACAACTGGGGGAGTGGGGCTTGGGGAGTGATTCAACCAAGGCCCTTGGCTTGGCCACACTGGCTGTCTTTGCAAATCTCCATACGGGATCGGCACTGGGCTACGCCATGTTGTATTAGGAGCACCGACACGCTATCACGGCCACGCTCACGCGCATACCACCTTGGGCTCGAGACGCGCACGCCTTAACCGTCCACCCCACGGTACGCCCCAAGGACCCAGCCACCCTACACGAGGCTCGGGCTTCTCCTAAGGCCGCACACTGGGAGGCTGCAAGTGCCAATGAGCTTGCCGCCATCCGGCGATATCAGGTCTACGATCTCGTTGACCTTCCCCCCGGCCGAAAGGCCATCGGTGCCAAGTATATCCTTTGGCGCAAGTGGAAGCCCAATGGATCCCTGAACAAGTACAAGGCCCGTCTTACGGCCAAGGTTTTTGCTCAGGTCCTTGGAGTTGACAACGACCAAATAATTGCTCCGGTTGACTGTTCTCCACTAGCCGGGTGTTGTTTGGTCTGGTTTCCCAACACAGGTGGGAGCTGCATCAGATGGACGTGAGTAACGCTTTCCTCCATGGCTCATTAGAAGGCGAGGAACTCTACATGGTGTAGCCCCCAGGCTTCAACGACGGCAGTGGCAGGGTCTGGCGACTACGGAAGGCTCTTTATAACCTTAAGCAGCCGCCTTGTTGCTAGAATCAGGAGATAAGTTGCACCCTTCTTACCAGTGACTTGCTTCGTAGTACTACGGACCTCGCACTGTTCATCAGCCCGAGAGGCCAGCCCTTTGTCGCCGTCCTAGTCGACGTGAACGACCTCCTCATTGGGTCACCAAACGGAGCTACCATCGAGCGTGTCAAGGACCTGCTGCACGTCGTCTACGAGATGAAGGACCTCGGGCCTGCCTCAGTGTTCCTTGGAATGGAGTTGGAGCATGACCGCTTTGAATGCATCCTGCACATCCACCAGGCCACCTACGTCTAGACCCTATCCGGTCACTTCACAGAGGCCCTGGCCATCGTACCGAAAGTGTCCTCACCCATGTCCCTCGATGGCCAGGAAAAGCTGAAGAGCCTCGACCCAGCCGTTGTGGGGAAGCCAGTTGACCTGACCACGTATCTCAGAGTCATCGGGTCACTGATGTTCCTGGCATTGACGATGCGGCCAGACATCGCGTTTTTCGTTAACATCCTCACCCAGTTTTCCCAGGATCCGTGTCACTTCCATTTTGAGGCCGCGATCCGCATGTTGTGCTATGTCATCTCGACTCCACGACGAGGCCTCATGTACCGTCAGCAGCAGTTGCAGTTGGCTACACTAACAGTGACTGGGCTGGTAGCCCGGACGGCAAGAGCCGCACTAACTGGATCTTTCTCGTTGGCAAAACGGCTGTGTCCTGGCGTAGTGGCAAGCAAGTATGCATTGCATGCAGCACTGCTGAGGCTAAGTATGTGGCTCTTGGTTCTGGCGTGTGTGAGAGCATGTGGTTGCGTCGTCTCTTGTACAAGTTGCATCAGTGTATTGCATCCATTGCATTGCACTGTGAAAACTACAAGGCCATGGCCAACGCCGACAATCATAGTTTGCATCCCACAAGCAAAAAGCATATGAATGTTAAGTATCACTATTCACATTTGTTATTGAGTATCGCTAGGCACATTTGTTAGCATTGTGTGGGTTGAGACAGCCGGCAGTTGGCTCGCTTCTAACCAAGGCACCTAAGGGCGACTATTTCAAGAAGGCTGTGAGTGCAGTCGATGTGCGTCTGTGAGTTGCTCTCTCAACCCATGCTTACATATTTCCTGTCCTGGAGGAGTCTTGCCTGCTTGGTCGGTGTGCTCGCTGCCCTACACATATACATGATATGTATATATATACATATGTATATGTATATGTATATGTATATGTATATGTATATTTATATGTATATGTATATGTATATGTATATGAATATGTATATGTATATGTA
>SZWC01014272.1:34271-63256 GCA_023375785.1 Penium margaritaceum | reverse complement strand
CTCCCTCTCTCTCTCTCTCTCTCTCTCTCTCTCTCTCTCTCTCTCTCTCTCTGTGTGTGTGTGTGTGTACCTTCTCATTTTATGTGCAAAGTATTTTCTCCTTATGTTCACCATTTCCTAACATTATGCATTGTAATCTACGTAACCCTGTGCACGCCTTGTGTGCAACATTGAATACTTGTCAGTAATGTCCTCATGGACGTCCACTAACTATCCACTCCCTAATTGGGTGTGGAAGGGAATACAGCCAACTTATTATGTCGCAAACTGCACACAACTGGCCTGGCTGGCAGCAGTCTTCGGCTTCCTCAACGTCGAAGTCTTCAGCACAGTCCTCGTACTCCGCGTTGCTGCCAACATCATAAAAAGTGTCATTGGCCTCCTCGTTCTCTTCTGCTTCACCATTTGAAGCAGTTGACGAGTCTTCTTGTGATGGACATGTGCAGTAGTACACTTTGGTCACTTGTGTACGTCCCCCACTGGGCCACAACTTGAAGAATACACACGTGGTGCACACTCCAGCCAGAAAGGACAGGACTACTGGCTGTCCCATTGTGCAGTCACCATGTTCCATAGTCACTTATGCTCAGCTTTGCAGCCAAGTGTTGAACAGAGGGCACCAACTTAAACAAAGAACATGGAAAGAGGAGAATGAATGACCGTGGTTTCTTCTTTAAATACTTGTCAGACTGCATACATGGATATAGCCTCAATCTTTATGGGAAAATTTGCTCAAGATATCCAGCAAACATGGACATGGAGTAATTATTTGTTCCAAGTTAAACGCACACATGTCCAACAGAAAAGCAAATGAGGACACCAACTGCCTTAGGGGCTTCTCCGTGTATTGGGCCACACTCAGCCTGACCCGCCCCACCATGACTACGTCCTCTGGCAAAGACCACTACAGAAGAAGGGGCTTCCCCACGTGTTGGGCCACTTTATGCCTGACCCACCCCTCTATGTCTTCCAGTACTTGTAGGTCGTCTTGCCATGCTTCGGCCGCACGACATAGCTGCTTGCTTGCTAAAAACAGTCTTGGAAGCTCTGTCACCTGCAAGGAGAATTGGTACAACATTAGCACTAGGTGCAAAAACCACATAGACACACTATGTAGGAAAAGAACAATGGCGACACAATAACACGACTAACATGTACATGTCGTCCTCCACCTCGTCGGGTTTGTCGTCCCACTAGTCTTCCACGCGACAGGCATCCTGCACGGCTGCTACCTGTTGGTACATCTCCTCCCGACGCTCCCACTCATGCTGCTCCCTTAGGTCCTCGTACCTGTCCTCGTCCTCTTCCTCCTCGTCTGAGTCCTCCAAAATGTACCTCTCGGGGTCGTAGACCTCCTCTTCACCAGAGTCATACGTGTTGTCGTTCTCTGGATCATATTGTGGTCCTGCATCTGCACCACTTACTGCTACAGTACCTCCCACTGTGTGTGCAGTTGCGGCTGCACTTGCGCGTCCACCTGTGGCACCAGCTTGCCCAAGTGTTGTAGCAGCTGCAGCCGCTACTGCAGCTCTTGCAGTGTTTACCCCGCCAAGACCTGGTCCTTGCATGTGTGCAGTGACGGCTGCAGCCCTGCGTTCTCCCGCCCGTGCAGCTGCCCAGCCGGTCACAATGGCCCCCGGCTCTGTGTCCTCAGCACCTCCCACTGTCCCACTAGAGAATGGGTTGGCTTCAGTGACTCTGGTAGCCCCTCCTTCACCAGTAGGCACGCCGAGAAAGCGTCCGGCTGCTGTTTCTGCTGCGATGACAGCGTCGATGCGTTCTAATCGACGCAGCAGGGTGTTTGCTGCTGCTGCTGCCGCACCACTCACTACAGGAGGGTTAGTGCACTTCTTCTTCGTGTGTCCTTTCACACCACACTGGGGGTAGATGTAGTTCTTCTTGTGCCGGTCTTCCCGCTCCCACCTTGCACTCTTCGGACGACCTGGTCCACGCTTTGGACCCGGCTGCCGCCACTGCTTGTCTTCTGGGTGTTTGAGGTGGATGGGGTTCACCCCTAGCATGGGATGGTTGTACGTTCTCCGGTACGCCATGCGTGTGTGATGCACGTCCACCAGCGCTTCTGGATTCTCCCCCCTCCGAATCATAAACACACACGCATGCACGCACGGCTGCCCCCACTCCTTCCACGCACCACATGTGCACGTCTTCTCTTGCACGTTCACCCACCGCGGACGGTTGCTTGGCCCTGTCACCGTAGCCGAGTGCGGGCCCTCTTCCTCCACGTCGTAGTCTGCGGTTGACAGATGCATTGAGCATGCGCTTCTCCGGTGTTGGTGCAAACTGGCCCTTCACACACTTGCTCAGCTTCCGGCGGTCTGCAAGTAGCCGCTGCACCCAAGTGTACAATGCAACAAAACAATAGAAGGGGAACAGTTTGCGGACCTCAACAATTCTTGCGTTCAACGATTCTGCGGCGTTGGAGGTGCTGTGCCCGCCTCGTCCAACAGGGCTATACAACCTACTCCAATGCTCCCGCGGGATCCCGCCTTCCCCGTTGGCACCCAACAGCATGACTGCCGCGCGTGTAGAGATCCGGCGTAGCTACTCCTCGCACCTCTTCCCCTCCGCCTCTGTTAATGCATGCGCCAAACTCCAGAACCAATACCCTGCCTGCTTTCCATGCTTCTGTCGCACGTTCTCACGCAGATGGTACGCACAGTAGCTGTGCTGTGCTCCAGGCAACTTCTCAGCCACCGCGTTCAGCAGACCCTTGTCGTGGTCGCTTATGACAACTGTGCCTTCCTGCGTAGCAGTAGGGTAAGCCAGAGACAAGTGGAAGCAAAACCACTTCCAGTTGTCATCGTTTTCCCCGCTCACCATCGCCCATGCCATCGGCACCGCGTTGTCGTTTGCATCGGAAAATTGGCTGATGAGTAAAGCCTGCTTATGGCCGTTTTTCAGGTGCGTCCCGTCCATGGTTAGAAGCCTGCGGCAGTGTTGGAAACCAAGGACAGTTGTACCAGGAGCAACAAATGCCCTATGGAATACCCCGTCCTTGGTGGCCTCCGCAACCGCGTGGGTGTTGGGATCCACACGCATGAGCTGTAGTAAGAAAAGAACACATTCAACAGTTAGACCGGCAGTGGAATTTAACCCTAAGCACTGCATGAAAAACAAGTAACTATATGTACCTCCTTGTAGTAAACAGGAAACAGTGACCATGCCTTGTCCTTGGGGCCCATTATCCGCTCCTGAGTTTTGGAGCGGGCGCGGTAGAGGGTGTTCTTGTCCACCTCCTTGCCTTTGCTCTTCTTGACGACGGCCTCCAGTGTCTTCACATTGGCCGTGGGATTGCGTTTTAACGTGGACGCAATCTGCCGACTCACCCATCGCACTGTTTTCGCAGGGTCACCACGGCCTGTGCCAGGCACGCAGTGATGGCTGTCAACGAACTGGCTAACAACAACGTTGTCATGCTTTGCGTCCACATGCACCTTCAGCAACCACGGACAATTCTTGTCCTTCCACTGTCCACAACATGCCTGGAAACGAGTCTTCTCACTCCGAAGCCACCGCACGGTCATGCGGTTGGCTATGGCGTAGTCGTCTACTGCGGCCCGTGCTTCGTCCATTGTGGGAAACACCATGCCGGGCGGGAACTTATCTGTTGTCTTGTGCCTTTTGGGGGTCGCATCATCCGGCTCATCATCCAAGGACCCTGCATACCTAAACACACAGAAAACAAGGGTCAGTAACAAACAATGCAACAGTCAACGAGGGTGTTTTCCTACACAACCAACCGCCATGCACACCATGGCCATGGGTCCCACGACTGAGACGTAGCGTGTTGTTTGCAACCTGTTCAGGGGAGATAAATTGGACAGCTGCTTGCTGTTCACGCTCCAATTCCTTGTCATAAACTTGGACTTGGGACAGAGACGCTCGTCCTAGCTGCTTGTGCACAGTTGAAGGGGTGCTTCGTGATGGTGTTACCGGAGGTGGGCCATGGGAGCGACGTCTACGGTTCTGTGCCCAGCTGAGTTGTGCCGCCATGTTTGAAGTGGATATGCAGTAGACAATTCCATGACTAAATTCACGATATGCCCATTCTCACCGGGTGTACAATCGTCCGCCATATCTGCGGTCCCTCAGCCTCTGTCGAGAGCTCCGACGGCGCAAACAGGCAACTCTCAGTCAGTCTACAACACTGACTGAGAGCTCACGAGTGGGTGCAACCAAAGGTGGCGAAGCTTTGAACAATAGACAACATGACTCGTGCCACATTGCGCACGTGGCACGAGGCACTTCTCTTCGTGTGGACAGTACAATTCTCGGAGACCACGATACCTCGACGGCATGCACTTCGATGTATCAACGTCGAAGCATGCGCCTGGATGACGAGGGCATTAGTCAACATATGTCCAACCTGCCAGCGAGGCTTCTGCCAGACTGGCATGACATCATATGTCAACTCCCGCAATGAAAGGTAGTGTTCATCGTACAAAAACACGGATGGATAGTCCGTTCGGGTGTCTCTGCCGAAATAGTAACCCCCAAAACACGATGGCAAGAACTTTGGGGAAATCGACCTATATTTTAACAGACGTGACATCATTGGTCGATGACGTACATAAAGCACCATAACCAAAGTCACTTGTACATGACAACGACGTGAATAGTCGGAGGTGACGACTGTGAACGACGTAATCCTATAATTCGGACACGAAATGTCTTTTCAAATCCCACAATAATGACGCCATATCCATACTGATGAAAAAATGACATTATGCCGGATACATTGACGATATTCAAACATGCACGGATATTCTTGACGTAATCATCAGCGCCGTGGATATGCCGTTCTTGTATTTTAAGTCAATGGATATGGCGTGGTTATTTTTTAACTCGCGAGTATGGCAGGCTTATGTTCACGCTTGCGCGGATACATGAGACATTTCGCCCATCTTTAAACAATCGATGTTATTCAGAGCTGAGCTTGGGGTGGTTCACAGAGATCAGGTGCGGAACAGCATGCTATTCCAGGAATTGAGACAAATGATTAACTTGTATCAAGTAGAAGAGCACTTTGATGATAACTGTCGGACAAGTCAAACAGAAACATATGATGACGAGAATCAAACAAGGCATATGTCGGGTCCTCGGCCCTTACGCCGCACTAGATGTGCGAGGTCATGCCATGAGAGATTGCTTAGAGAAGCTCCTCCGAGGAGTCAGGGTGGCTTTGAGAATATCAAGACATTGTTTCATATAAATCTAACATTGTCGAGAAGTTGGTCAAACAGCATTGAAATATCAACATACTTGGTGACACTTCTATCGACCATTTTAGAAAGTGGTCGAAGTTGTGGGAACCTTTAGGATCAAAAGAATGCAAGGAAGCTTCCTGGCAACACTCCCGTTGACCAAGCGTCAGTGCCTGATCAGACGGTGACGATAGTCACAAGTCGTGCACGCAACGGCAAGAGTTTGGCTAGGGGACACAAGGCAAAGTGTCTGAATGCTTCAATAGCATTTGTAGAGAGAAATGACAAATGACAGGTCCATGGCATAAATTCCTGCCGCGGCGCACAGCAAGTGTCACACGCGGCGGTCCAAGAGCTGTCCTAAAACCGGCCCAAAACCATTGTTTTGGTCATAACTCTGCGCACACATGTCAGAATGCTTCGCCGTCTAAACCTAGATGTGCAAGATCACAAGACGGACGCTACGACAGGTCACATGCACATATCCATCATCAGAAGGTGGACACGTAACGCAAAAACATGCAAATCGGGCTCATGGCCAGTCCGCTGAAAAACTCCTACAAGTTGCAGAAAAAACAGCATGAAGTCCTCACTGTGTCCTAGAATCTGGAACAGTAGTCGGCAAGCTCCAAGCTGGTAGTCCGGCGCCAGTCATCGCACCGGTGTCATCAGGGCCCGCCTTAGGGATCTGCACGAGTATGGACATGGCCGAGTGGTCAGAGTAGAGTGTATAAGAACGTCACAAATCACAACAATCCCCCATGACCCGATGGTACGCATGTCCATACACGTGCAGCACTGGGACAAGTAGAATAGTGTGTGTAAAGCAGATGGGACACACACACACATCCCACACTCAACCACTCTCAGACATAAGGCGAGGCCCAACAGAACGAATGGCCACCAGGAACTTTCCGCGAGCTAGTGCCTTCATCAAGAAATCAGCATGCTACATGTCAGTGCCAACCCACATGACAGAGATCAGGTGTCGCTCCACCAGATCACGCACAAAGTGATGCTCAACTGAAATGTGCTTTGTGCGAGCGTGAAAGACATCGGAGTTCTTCGCAATGGCGAGAGCACTCTGGTTGTCGCAACGAATGACAATGGCGGGTACTGACTAACCAAGCTCAAGAAACAGGCGCTGCAGTCATACCGCCTCAGCAATCCCTGCGCCCAAAGCAACGTACTCTGCCTCCAACGAGCTACGTGCGATGCATCCCTGCTTCCCGCTACGCCAAGACAGAGCAACACCGTCGAGCATGAACATGTAGCTAGTACGACTGCGTCCATCTAGGCTCCAGGCCCAGTCGCTGTCAGTGTAGCCGTCAAGGACCATCGAATACTGCCTACTTGATGATCCCACCCTAGCTATGTGGGATCATCCACCTTCAAGGCATCCTGCCCATGAGGTGTAAGAGGTGTGGAAGTGGTGGGCAATGCACCAAGGAGGTCTCTGAAACGCTCTCCCACGACTCGTGCGTATCGGGCATAATGCAGCAATAGTGTCCGACGCCTGCGATCTTCCACGATCTCCATACCAAGAAACACCGATGCAGGACCGAGGTCCTTCTGCCTGTAGGCATTCTAAAGGATATCCTTGGCCTCCTTCATGGCCTCTAGGGATGGAGACGTGATTAGAAGGTCATCGACATAGACCAGGATGGCGGTGAACTGCTCGAGTGTCGGTAGGATGAAGAGAGAGGGATCTACCTCACTCTGTACATATCTCGCACGAGTCAAAGTGCCGGTGATCTCTCAGTTCCAACATTACGGAGACTGCTTGAGGCCGTACAAGGACTTGCGCAAGCACCAGACCTTGTCACCGTCCTCAAAGCCTGGTGGCTGAGCCACGTAAATCTCCTCATCCAGAGAGCCATGGAGGAACACATTTTTCACGTCCATCTGGTGCGCTTCCCAGTCATGCTGAGCCATTACACCGAACAGACCTCGAGCTCAGGTCATGCAGCCGACAGGGGCAAAAGTGTCAGTGTAATCGATGCCCTCAATCTGAGAGTACCCCTTGAAGACCAAGGGGGCCTTGTAGCATTCGAGTGAGCCACCTGGATTCACTTTCTTGCGAAAGACTCACTTGATCTAAATACCCTTCCTCCCAGGCGGAAGGTCGACAAGCTCGTAGACTCTATGCCCTCGAATAGCAAAAAGCTCATCCTCGCAGGCAGCGCACCAAGCGTCAGCATCTTGTGATAAGAGAGCTTCCCTCAGGGTGCTCGGGTCCGACTCCATAGATGGAGAGCTCTGCGTGGCAAGGGTGCACGCCTTGGTGCTAGGCCTTACGACCACAAGATCAGCTGCTACATCGCAAGCGATATGGAACTCGCGAGTGACGAGATCGTGCCCTATAGGGCATGCTGGATGTACCTCTGTGAGCTTAGTGTGGGCACTCAGGCCTAGGACCTTTGTACCGGGGTCACCACTCGCGATGCTACGAGAGGGGCGCCTAGGTGCGGGGCCCGACGCTCGCTGAGCTCCGGAATCCAGTGGTCGAAGACGGCCACCGGGCTCATGGGAGTAACCGGAGCTCAAGGGGTGCACCTCAAGCTTAGGGACAGGCACGACCACAGTTGGTGTAGACTGAGTCAAGGCAGGTGATGCCATGCGAGGAGATGCGTGTGTGGGGGACACGGGGCTGGGTGTGAAAGCAGGAGCAGGCAAGACTGGACCTGACAGAGAGGTAGGAGTGCCACCAGCAGATACGGTAGTAGGCGAGACTGGACTAGACACAAAAACAGGATGCCAGTAGACGCAGCTATTGGCGCAGAAGTACATGCGGGAACAGAAGCAGAGGCACATGTATGGCGTGAAACAGGCTGTACAGGCGAGGTCTCTGGACTGACGACGATGATCACCGGGTCATCAAGGGCTGGAGACCGAGAGGTGAAGGGGGCTCAAACGAACGCATCAGCTTGGTGAGAGGTGCTCGCTGGCATAGAAGTCTCCTCCATCCGTCGAGATCCCTCACAGGTAGGAACATGTGTGGCGAAGAGCGCCATGATCCAAGTCAAGTCACGGTAGGTGAGGGACTAAAAAAAGAGCGCGTCGCGTAACTCAATGACGCGATGACGAGTAGGGTCCTAGAAATGCCAGGCCTTCGACCGCAGGTAGATGCCTACGAAGGCACACAAGCGGCCTCGAGGTGAGACCTTGGACCCCTGCTGGTCCTCGGTGTACCACACGAAGGTCAGGGATCCCCAGACGCGAGCGCAACTAAGGTCAGCACGATGGCCAAACCAGAGCTCATATGGTGTAATATGGTCCAGAAGCAGACCGTGCGAGAGGCGGTTCCAGACCTAAGTCATGTAGGCAAAACCCTCAAAGACAATGGTCTCAGGGATACCGCACTCAGACAGCATAGCGCGGACCGCATCCTCCATGTTGCGGTTCCTGCGCTCGGAAACACCGTTCTACTGAGGGGTAGCAGGAGCGGAGACCTGGTGAAAAATCTCGTGCTCATCAAAGAACCCGTCCATCTCGCCAAGGAACTCACCGTCGCGATCCGAGCGGAAAGTATGTAGCGTGTGACGTGACTGACGCTCAGTCATCACTAGCCAGAGTTGAACCGGAAGGGTGACGTCGCTCTTCTGACGCAGGCTGTAGACCCACCACATCCGGGTAAATTTTTCATTCAGAGTTGGAACATACCGGCCCTAATCAGATAGGGACTCGGGCGGGAGAGGACTGAGAAGATCTGAGTGAACTAGCTCAAGAAGCCGAAGCCCTTGGGAATGAGAGTTAGGGTAGGTGCATCGGTGCATCTTTCCCTGAGCGCAAAAAAGACAGTCGGTCTTGGGTAGCTTCTCGAAAGAAGCCGCGTCAAGACCGAGAGCTGGCTGTGTCCGAATGAGCTTTGACACAGTATCGAAGTCCACGTGACACAAACGGCGATGAAACAACCACTGGTGTTCTGCGGACAGAACACATGTGACAAAGACCCGACCGGAGAAGGAAGGAGAGCAAGGGGAGGAGGTCCGAGAGACGCAATACGGATCATCTATGACTATGGCACAAAGGACAATGCTGGGAGTGTCAGTAGCAGTCACAGTCGCTGAGTCTGCGGTATGCTCCACAGAGCTCGACTCGGCATCAGAGGGACGTTGAGCTATCAGTGAGGAGGAACGACGCAGGGCACAAAGATGAGACTCATGAACCCAATCGGTGCAGTCAGGCCCATCATCATCACATGCTGACTGTGCTCCCCCACACGCGTCGTCACGATCCACAGGGACGGACAGAGGGACAGTTTGTGGACCACCCGACGATGACAACACACTTGCACCTCCCTGAAAATGGAGCGCCAGAAGGTGTCGAAGCTCACCGATGGTGCGGTCGCGTGGGTCCGGATCACTGCTACTCGCCGGTGAGGGAGCGAGAACAACTGCAGTCGTGGCCGCCATGCGTCCGGAGGAAGGCGAGGATGACGTGATGGACGTGGAACAGAGGGGGTGTGTAGCCTGGAGTCCACGAGTAATCCGCGTCCAGTCGAGCGGCTGCTGGCACTCGGTGTTGCGATGGGCGCCTCCAGAGTTGTAATAGTGAATAGAACGTCCACTGCTACCACTGGATGACGACTGCTGTTGTGAGTGCTGCTGACCTGATCCACGCTTCCCCTTCTTCTTCTTCCCCTGAGCTACTGCTGCAACACCCTGTGTTTGAGTGGGTGTGGGTGGGGTCCAAGAGGAGGAGGAAGATGTGGACGTGATGGAAGATGAAGAAGGAGACTACAAGAGGGAAGATGGTGGTGATGCGACGACTACTGCACAAGAGAAGTCTCCTGATGGGCCACGGCTGCCTCGCGGGCTGAAGTCACCTGGAGGAAGAGCTGATGCGCCCAGGGGAGAAGCTGCAAAGTGGCTGAAAAGGGCTCGAGGACAGCGTCGCTCTACCGTGTGAAGATGTCAGTGTACTCAAGGCAAACTCCGAGCATCATCGTACGGAGCGCCCACAACTGTGTGCCTCCTGAGGTACCAAGGCGCGTGTAGATGCCCATGGCGCGTCGCCAGTAATTGGCTGCAAGCTTCGCAGGCCCGTGACGGAGAGAGTCAAAGGCACGAATGTGTGGTGCACAAGTGGCGTGCGTCTCTACGGCCAGCAAGGACAAGATCAGATCCCAACCTCTACGCGGATCGGCGCCGGTGCATGTGCCCGCCTTGCCAAGGAAAGGGCGGAAATCGACAACGGTCTCGCGTGGCATGGCATATAGGAGTCCGCGCATTGCCCTAGCTGTTGTCAGTACCTGTGCTGGGTCTGTATGCTGATACGGACTGTGGTAGTAGGGCCACACTCCCTCTAAAGTTGAGGATCTCCCGGCAGTCGAAGCCATCCACACTGATGTACCGTGGAGGTGGTGTCTCAAAGTCCTTGGGTTGCCGCTCCATGGGGAGAGCAACCGCAGGCTGAGGTGGACGAGGGATGGGGAAGACTCCTGGAAGGGGATAGCTACGTGACGATCGTATCGAAGGAAACCGAGGAGATTTGGTGCCCGTCTGCAGCTGACGGAGGCGCTCCTGAAGAGCTAGAACATCATGATCCAGGGAGTCTCCTGTGATGCCTGGCATGAATGGATCATCATCTAGGAGGTCAGGAGGTGGTGGGTCAGGTCTAGTTCTTGTCACAGGTGCCAGAGCTGACTGTTGTGTAGAGACCGCCATGCCAGCAGCTCCCTCGGAAACCTGCCGTGGGACCGTGGACTGGGCACGCATAAGCTCAGTCAGCGTGGGGATGGCATCAGTCTGCTCCCGCTGTAGGCGACGCATCTCATCCTGCTGGCTCCGCAGGTCATCAATGGCCTGCGAGCGTGGAGTCAGGACCCCGGGAGAAGAGGAGAAGGGATCACCTCTCCCCTCCCCCTTGTTGTCAGACGAGTTCATGTCGCCTCTCAGTATGGGTCGACAAGTCAGGTTTGTCGGATTTCAAAAGCGTCAGGATTTCTCGAGGAGTTGAGACGCTGGCAACTTTTGACTATCCGGCAAAACGTTTGGCTAAGTATGGTGGTGACGTTAGCAGGTGGTTGCTGACGTCAGCAGAACCTGATGATGTCAGTAAGCAAAAATGCTGACATCAGCTCGACTCCTCTTTTTTGTTTTTTTTGTGTGTTTTCTCTTACGATTCTACACGAGCGTGCAGCCGCTCCGTGGCTACTGCGTGGGAGCTGCGCGGAAGCTGCATAGCAGCTTCCGCTCAGCTGCGGCTGCAGCTATGGTGTCGGCTGTAGCAAAAGCCGCGTGGGTGCGTGCGCAGTAGTGGCAGTAGCGGCTGTGCAAAGCGCTGCTACTGTTGCGCGATGCGGCTGCTGCGCGCTGTTGCCGTCGCACGCTGCTACTACTACCACTACTACCACTACTACGCTGCTACTGTCGCACGCTGCTACTGCTACCACTACTGTGCCGTTGTTGCCGCCGCTGCTACTGCTCTGCTGTTGCTGCCGTTGTTACGCTGCGCTACTGTTGCCGCGGCCGCCGCTGTGGCTACGAACGGCGGCTGCACTCGCTGCAGCCGCCATGCACTGCTGTGGCTACTACTACGACGCTGTTGTTGCCACTGTTGCTACTACTGCTCTGCTGCTATGCTGCTACTGGCACGGTGGCAACGCCGCTGGTACGGTTTCACGTGATGGGTGTGGACTGCGTCGACGGCGACCAGCTGTCTTAGACAGGCCCCTATGGATCTGCTGTAGTGGTGACTCTCACTGCTGCTGCTTTGCTGTGTCTCTGCTGCGTAGTAGAGTGAGAACTGTCTCACTTCTCTGATACCATGAAAGAATGTAAGGAAGCTTCCTAGCAACACTCTCGTTGACCAGGCGTTAGTGCCTGATCAGACGGTGACGACAGTCACAAGTCGTGCACGCAATGGCAAGAGTTTGGCTTGGGGACACAAGGCAAAGTGTCTGAATGCTTCAATACCATTTGGAGAGAGTAATGACAAATGACAGGTCCATGGCATGAATACCTGCCGTGGCGCACATCGGGTGTCACACGCGGCGGTCCAAGAGCTGTCCTAAAACCGGCCCAAAACCATTGTTTTGGCTATAACTCTGCGCACACATGTCAGAATGCTACGCCGTCTAAACCTAGACGTGCAAGATCACAAGACGGACGCTACGACTGGTCACATGCATGCATCCTTTATCAGACGGTGGACACGCAATACAAAAACATGCAAATCGGGCTCATGTCAAGTTCGCTGAAAAACTCCTGCAAGCTGCAGAAAAAACGGCATGAAGTCTTGGCAGTGTCCGGGGCTCTGGAACGGTAGTCGGCTAGCCGCCAGTCACCGCACCGATGTCACCAGGGCCCGCGTGAGGGATCTACACGAGTATGGACACGGCCGAGTGGTCACAGTAGACTGTACAAGAACGTCACATATTACAACAGGTGACACTTCTATCGACCATTTTAGAAAGTGGTCGATGTTGTGGGAACCTTTAGGAACGGAACACTTGAGGTCGAGGTAGGTGGCAAAAATTCCAGTGGGCGAAGGACATACGGTGAGGCTGGTTGCGTTTGGAATCGTGGGTTGAAGGAACCCAACCCACGATTCAAACCAACTCGGATGGTGCTATGTGCGTTCCTGACTCCGCTCGAGTGAGTTTAGTGGTTCAGTCATTTTGGCAAGATTTTTTTTAAGTTTTTACTAGTACTTGCTGGTTATGCAACTGCCAAGCAAGACTCGCTGCCTTATTTGATTCAAATTGAATGCAATTCTTTCATGCTCTGGCACAACCGGCATGCACCACAAGCACGAAACGTCCCCAAAAAAAGGCCAGAGATGATGGTCGCAGTTGGGAACCATATCGCTCACCCACGCACGTTCGCGATAGTCTCAGTTGCCTAGCTTTGTGTAGGATCTAGAAGACACAAAGTTTCCTGATTTAGTGGGTGGATGGATTGGGTGAAATGTCTCTCACGCATTCCCACCTGGGGCCAATTTTGCAGTTCGACCGAGAGCTCGCTTCGGTCGGCAAAGTTCGTTGGGCTGCCTGTGTAGAGCATGGCCGCTCTCTGGCCATGCTCAACGTAAGGAAAGTGGCATGGGGATGTCTCCCCATTTGATCGGGCCACGATGAAAAGGATCTGACGACATAAAGGATCATCTCCACCAAGGTACATGCTTGGATCTGCACGTCTCATGTTCACACAGTTTTGACATTGCCTACCAGGAGGATAATGGGGAAAATGCTGACGAAAACGTTGAAAATGTCTTCTCACGTGCAGAAGTCGATGTTTTGATCATCCAAACCAACCAAGGAGGTGCGAGTTGGGAAATTCCACCCAACTATCTATTTCAACCGCAACACTCCTCACCCATAAGTTCCTAAGGTTGTATAAGGAGTGGGTGTTTCTATCCTTACTGACAGAAATGCCCACTTCTGGAGTTTAGGGACTCATGTATGTCAGAGACGTAACACTTCGCCCCCTTTTTACCCCCAACATCTTGGCACGTAAGCAAACATTGGCCAGAGACAGTATCGTGGCCTTTGAAGAATGGCGTACGGCTCCCAACTGTTGTATACGGCGTCATACCCGTGCCACTTGACCACATACTCAATTGCTTTTCCGCGATGTCGATGTCCGAGGATTCCTTCAATCACGTATATTGTATCTCCGTCTACTTGAATGGGAGGTGAGGGTGCATCGTATCTTCCGGGGAAGTTCTCACACAGGTCTTGGTAGTGCTTGAGCATGCTGATGTGGAAAACAAGTCGGATCGACATGTTGTCAAGCAAGCAAAGCCAAGGGATGATAGGGGTTCCCATTGGCTTCATCTCAAATGGTACCAACAACCAGAGTTTTAGCTTTGCAAAATGCTATCCTTGGAGTTTGGTGTTATTCAGGCAGAGAAGGATGCAATCACCACTGCTAAACGCGTCATCACTACAATGTCTGTTTGCTGCTAGCTTCATGGGTGGTTATGTCTTCGTGAGGGCCTTCCACGTTTCCTCCTAAGCGCTCAAGAAGTCTTGTTGGTAGATGTTGATCATAGGGATGTTGATCTGGCTTTGAAGCCCTATCAGTGTGCTGAGAATTTGTCGTAAACTACTTCCAACTGAACTTTACTCGTTGCATTGGAAACTATGGAGTTGTATGCGGGCTCAAAATCCGTCAATCTGGCTACCCAATCAATACTGTACAATTTTCCTAGTGCACAGAGATTTGGTTCAAGCGTATACATCATCCACTCGGTTTGCCCATTGGTTTCAAAATAGAATGCCATTGATGGTTGGACCCGTCTTGTATTATACACGTTGTAAATGCCTAGCAATGCAGCAATTCCAATGGCCAATGATGGTACATATCACGCCGTGCATCCACACGATTTGGTATATGCATGGTTTTATTCTTCCTTCTATAGTGACGGTGGTCGTTGTTGGAAATCTTGTCCACCACTAGGAGGATGGCATAATGTGTTGGCCTGAGGGTGAGTGTGCACCCTAGAAGGTCCTTGGCAGCGACTGATTCACACCACCAACTGTTTTTGGAGAGACTGAAACTGTGGAGGCAATTGGTTCCAAGGATGGCAGAAAACTGGTCGGAGAGTGAGGCAATATTTTTGGCCTGAATTGACTGGGAATGAACTCTTGATCAAGGCCCAAAAGCAGTGGCATTTTATAACCACTGATCTAAGCTTTCCAGAACACCAAAGCATGCCAGATTTGGAGCTTCCTAGCGGATTCTATGGCTTCTAGAGTGGCCCTTGGTAGGATGTCCTTTTCCCCACCTAGGAAGGCATCCCTTCCTTCCTCTAGAAGCTTCTGCCCCTTTCTAGATTCCTCAGCTTGCTTCTAGTAGGAAGGAAGGTATCCAGAAGACCAAGACACCTCTAGATGCCTTGTAGAACAAGTCACCCCTTCTAGAAGGTGTGCCACCTTCTTGGACCCTCACCTAGCCTTCTAGAAACTCAAGGAGGAATTCTAGAGGTTGAGCTAGCTTCCTTGCGTCTATTTTTCACCTCCCTTGAGGCAGGGAAGAAGTTGATATTGTGGGACTTGAACCCGGACCCATGCCTCTAGAGGTGGACAGCATTAACCACTAAGCCACTAAGGCTTGTCTTTTTGGTGTTCCTTTTTGGAGTCAATCCTGCCATGATGAGGAGCATCTCTCCAACAATATCCCCCTTGCGCATCACCCATGGCAGTTGTTCATGCTCAACCTGCAACTCAAGAGCCTTTATCCTCATGGGAGGCGAGCTTAGATTTTATTGCTTCCTCCCACTCAGCCCCATCCTTTGGTGTAGTGCCTCCTTGAGGCTCATCTTGCGTGAAGAAGAATTGTGCAAACCCAGTCCAAATGCCCTTGTCGGCATCGTACCTTTTTGTCCTTCTTCGCACACGGCTGCTCGTGCGGGGTTCTTGAGGCGGTTGTTGTTGCTATCCCATTTTGGCGCCATCCTCTCCAAGCGCCTGCTCCCCTCTCTTGGACACCTTGGAGACATTGGTCGACTCCCCGCCTCCACGTCCATCTTCGGTGCTTCGGATTCCTCATCCGAACTGGCCGAAATAAATTCTACCGCTCACCCATCCCTTAGGTAATCCTCTCCGGCTGGTGCTCCTGGGAGGACGTCACCCTCATTCACGTCCTCCGGCATCTCCCCCTCAAGGAGTGGCAACCACTCCCCCCTCTTGGAGAGACCTGCCTCCTTGTCCGTCCAACGGCTTTTCTCGTTGAACGTGACGTTACAACTCCGCACAATCTGCTGCATCCTTGGGTCAAAGTGTCGGTACGCCTTGCTTCCACTCTCGTACCCAAGGAAAATACACCGGCGGGTTCGTGGGTCCAGCTTGCTCCGTCCTTCACGTGCCTGCGCCACCGTATGTGCAATGCAACCAAACGTGCGGAGGTGACCCACTGCCGGCTTCCTCCCGCTCCACACCTCTTGTGGCGTCTTCCATGCCTTACTCTCCTTGTCCTTCAATGGCTTGGCCGGTGCAAGGTTCATTATGTATGCCGTTGTCCGTGCTGCCTCCGCCCAATACCGTTGTTGAAGGCCGGCGTCACTCAACATTAATTGCACCATGTTAAGGATTGTGCGATTTGCTCTCTGAGCAACGCCATTCTGCTGCGGGGTGTGTGGAATTGTTTTCTGCCACTCAATCCTCTTGATCTTCATCCACCCAAGGCAGCCCGCATATTCACCACCGTTTGTTAAAAGTGCCCCTGCCATGGATGCCGTTTGCCGTTTTCCTGGTTCGACGACTAGGGAGTGGTTGGATGTCTAATCTGATTGCAGATTTGGACTCCTTGGATTTCGCCATGCTGTTTCGAGCTTTTAGTTGCTCGATTTGGTTGAGAATTCAGAAAGATAGCCCCATCCGAAGTTCGGGTGGTAGGTGGGTGGAATCTGGGTTCCGTCATTGGTGACGGAGTAACTCCATCACCAGTGATCCGAGTTCGACTTCAATGAGCTCCAAGGGCACATGGGCCATGAACAAAAAGGATGTGGATGGTCTTCTGGACCAGGGCAAGCCTCCCCCCACGTTGGGATGACAGGAAGGGCGCTTCGACAGGCCACCGTCGAAGCGCCTCCCGTCATTCCTGTTCGTGGGTATGGTGGGCGGCTCGGCTCCACCATGGCTTACTCTAACGGCCGTAGCAGGGGCTCTATTGCTCCGCTTTGGGCGTGCTTGGATGCGTTGGAAAGCTTAGATCACAGGCTATAAGAATCTGATGTAATCTCACCAAAATAACTAACCATTGATGATTCTCAGCCTTTCTCAGTTTCCGCAATGTGTGTTCTGCCTGAATTCTGCTCACTTGGTGTTGTGGCGACCCAAAGCACACACCTCCCTTGGAAGTCTCTTCGCACTAAGGAGCCGTGGACACTCAGGCAGTTCGGGGCACGCCAGGACAGCATTCCTGACAAAGGGTTATGGGCCCACTGCCCTGACCTGCCTACCAAGACGTTCACGGCTTCCGCAAACGCACGGGAGTGTCGCCCCGGGCGACTTCGCCGTTGCACGTTGAGACTGTCCATTGCAGAAGTTCAACATGGTGCAGAAGACAGAGTCCTCGCCCATCCAAAAGTACATGGGCGGCCCAGGCTTTGGGCTGTGGCGGTGGCATTTTGAGATCTACCTCGCGCACAAGGGACTGCTGGAGCTCATGAAGGGAACGGAGGTTCAAGATGCGAGCGCAACGAACGAGGAGAAGACGGCCTTCGCAAGGAAGAACACAGAGGCGCTGATGCTTCTCTTGTTGGCGCTGCATGAATCTCAGTGGGCCTATATCCATGGCTGCGAGCTGGCAGCCGACGCGTGGAAGAAGCTCTGCTCCATCCACCAATCAACATCCCTAGCCAACAAGATCTTCGCAATGAAGCGACTCTTGACGGTGAGGATCGAGGAGGGTGAGGACGTCATTTCTGCCATGCAACAGATCGAGTCTCTTGCCTCACAATGCAATGATGTGGGGTGGAAGATTGACACGAAGATGCAGGCAATGGCGCTCCTCATGGCTCTACCCGACAGTTGGGGTCCTCTCATCACCGTGCTGGGAGGTTGGGAGGAGGATAAACTCACCTACGGCGCAGTCGCCGAGTACATCCGCAACGAGGTGCACCGTCAGAGCGGTGGCGAGACCTCGTCATCCTCAACTGCCCTGATCACCAAAACACAGGGTGGTAGCAGCAGCGGCAAGCGAGGCGGCGGTAAGGGCGGCGGCAAGAAGGGCGCCAAGAAGGGTGCATGCCGTAACTGTGGCAAGGAGGGCCATTGGGCCAAGGAGTGTCCGGAGGAGGTGCAGGCCGGCGGCAAAGGCGCCAAAGGCAAGAAGGCGCTCCTCAACGGCACAAAGAACCATGACCTGAAGGGCGCCAACTGTCGGTGCCTCGACTCAGGTGCGGAGGAGCATACCCAAGTCGAGAAGGTGGGGTTCATCAACTACACCAAGTCTGCCAAGTCCATGGTGACCGCCAACGACAAGGTCGAACCTGCGGCCGGCCAAGGTGATGTGGACGTAGAGGTGGTGGTTGGTGGTAAAAAGGCACAATGTGTGATTCAAAATGTGCAACATGTCCCCGGCCTGGCTGACATTTTGAGTGTGAGCCGCTTGATAGACAATGGGTATGAAGTCCTCTTTCGCAGGAAAGGTGCAGTCGTGCGGATGGACGGCGGTGGCGAGGTCGTGCTAGAGGCGAAGCGCGAGGGAGGCCTCTACATCGTTGAGACCAAGGTCATCCCCTCGGCATCAGATGCAGCAGACCCGCCAGCACGCGTTGTCAACCTCGCAAAAGGCGGGGGAGCAGACTTGCAGCTGTGGCATCGGCGGCTGGGGCACTCGTCGCCCGCAGTCGTGCAAGAGATGGCGAAGCGCGACATCGTTCGCGGCCTCAACATCAACGGTGCAGCTGACGCAGCAGCAGATTCCGCAGAGCACAAGTGCGAGCCTTGCATCGTGGGCAAGGCAAAGCGCAAGCCGTTTGAAGACGGACAACGGCGGGCCGAGAACCTGCTCGAGGTCGTGCACAGTGATGTGTGCGGACCGATCAAGACGCCGTCTGTTGGGGGCGCGCGTTACTTCGTCACCTTCATCGACGATTGCAGCAGAAAGCTCTACGTCTACTTCATGAAGCCGAAGAGCGATGTGCTGGACCGGCTGAAGAAGTATGTCGCAGCGGTGGAGAGGCAGACTGGCCGCAAGGTCAGAGCTCTACGCAGCGACAATGGCGGGGAGTATGTGGGTTGCGGAGGGTGGCTGAAGGAGCAGGGCATTGAGTGGCAGCCGACCACCCCGTACACGCCTCAATCTAATGGCGTGGCGGAGCGTATGAACCAGACGCTACTCACAATGGCGCGGACAATGCTCGTGGATGCAAAGTTGCCACGGAGCCTGTGGGCCGAGGCAGTGAGTACGGCGTGCTACATCACCAACCTCACTCCAACAGCAGTGCTGAAGGGGAAGGGCGGCTGGAAGACGCCGCAGGAGGCTTGGAGCGGGCGCAAACCAAGCGTGGTGCACCTGAAGGCGTTCGGGTGCAAGGCGCACACGTTGGTGCAGGCCGCGCAAAGAAAAGACTCCAAACTGGACCCGCGCGCAAAGGCGTACGCGTTCGTCGGATACGAGAGTGCGCTCAAGGCGTACCGCCTCTTCGATCCACGGACACAGGACGTCATCACCAGCCGCGACGTCACGTTTGATGAGCAGCAAAGCTACTGCAGCAGCAGCAACAACATTGACGCAGCGCACTCTCCAAAGCAGGGGGAGTGGTTCCAACTCCTTGAGCATGAGGAGGAGCCGATGGCTGCAGAGGTCGATGACGTGTCTTCGGAGGATGACGGTGCTGGAGCGCAGCAGGGCAATGCAGCAGGTGCAGGTGTCGCTGGAGCGCAGGATGCAGCAGCCGATGCGGGGGAGCCCGCGGCCGAGGACAACGTTGCAGCAGAGCAGCAGCAGGACCAGCAGCCAGCGTCGCCAAGGTCGCCGCGTCGCAATCGGAGGCGGAGGAATGCGGCGAAGCGGTATGACGCAAGCACGGGCCGCTGGGTCGGCATGGCGCGGTGCATGATGGCAGCCGCAAAGGAGCCGACAACCGTGCAAGAGGCGCTTGCACGGCCTGACGGGCAGCAGTGGGGCGAAGCAACAAAATCTGAACTTGCGTCCCTTGCCGAGAACGGCACTTGGGAGTTGGTGGATCGGCCTGAGGGGGCGAAGGTGATCAGCTCCAAGTGGGTGTTCAAGGTGAAGCTCACCAAGGACAGCAAGGTGGAGAAATGTAAGGCGCGGCTAGTGGCGAAGGGGTACGTGCAGCGGAAAGGCGAACACTACGATGAGACATTCGCACCCGTCGCCAAGTTCACAAGAATCCGGACGATCCTCGCGGTAGCAGCCGCAAAGGACATGGAAATCCACCAAATGGATGTCAAGACGGCATTCCTGAACGGCATCATCGACAAGGAGATCTACCTCGAGGTGCCGGAGGGGGTGGATGCGCCGGAGGGCAAGGTGTGCAAGCTGCGGAAGGCCTTGTACGGGCTAAAACAGGCGCCCAGGTGCTGGTACCAACAGATGGACGGCTACATGGCGGAGCTCGGCTTCAAGCGCTGTGAGTCAGACCACAGCGTGTATGTGCGGCGCAGCAAGGGACTCCATCAGATTGTCGCACTCTACGTGGATGATCTGATCCTGTGCTCATCAGATCTGGTGGCTTTGCAGCAGCTCAAGGAGCAGCTGAGCAGCAGATTTAAGATGACGGACATGGGGGAGTTGGAGTACTACCTCGGGGTGAGCATCACGCGGAACCGGAGAGCGCGCACGCTTGAGTTGGGGCAGGCCAAGTACGTGGCCGAGGTACTGAAGCGGTACGGCATGGAGGACTGCAAACCAGTGGGCAGTCCGTTCTCCACAAGCTGTGAGCTGAGTGCGGCGATGGCGCCGCAAACTAAAGAGGAGAAGGAGGACATGGCGGAGGTGCCCTACCAATCTGTGGTGGGCAGCCTCATGTATGCCATGGTGGCGACTCGGCCGGACTTGGCCTACGCGGTGGGCCAGGTGAGCAGGTATGTGGCCAACCCTGGGCCACTACACTGGCAGGCGGCGAAGCGCATCCTCCGGTACTTGCAGGCAACGCGGCATGCGCGCCTGAAGTACGACGGAAAGGGGAGGTNTTCCACCACCAGTGATCCGAGTTCGACTTCAATGAGCTCCAAGGGCACATGGGCCATGAACAAAAGGGATGTGGATGGTCTTCTGGACCAGGGCGAGCCTCCCCCCACGTTGGGATGACAGGAAGGGCGCTTCGACAGGCCACCGTCGAAGCGCCTCCCGTCATTCCTGTTCGTGGGTATGGTGGGCGGCTCGGCTCCACCATGGCTTACTCTAACGGCCGTAGCAGGGGCTCTACTGCTCCGTTTTGGGCGTGCTTGGATGCGTTGGAAAGCTTAGATCACAGGCTATAAGAATCTGATGTAATCTCACCAAAATAACTAACCATTGATGATTCCCAGCCTTTCTCAGTTTCCGCAATCTGTGTTCTGCCTGAATTCTGCTCACTTGGTGTTGTGGCGACCCAAAGCACACACCTCCCTTGGAAGTCTCTTTGCACTAAGGAGCCGTGGACACTCAGGCAGTTTGGGGCACGCCAGGACAGCATTCCTGACACCGTTGTCACTCCGGAACGCCTTTACCTTTAACTCTGTCTGCTCCTCCACATCTGCCACAAACTCTTGCATGCATGCAAGGACTTCGCTCTTCCGCTTTATGAGGTAGAGGGACAGTTTGCGGCTGTGGTCTTCGATGAAGGTTATGAAGTAGCAAGCTCCACCGATGGAACTCTCGAGTGGTCCACACACATCTGTGTGTACCACTTCCAGCTTTGTTGATGCAGGCGTCTCCTTTGCTACAAACGGCTGCCGCGTTGATTTGCCGATAACGCATGGCTCACACACGGTCTCCTTGGTTCCACCAAGGCCACTGATTTGGAGACCCCGCACCACCTCTCTCTTTGCCATCTCTTTCACCATCAATGGAGAAACATGGCAAAGTCGACGGTGCCATAGATCTAGGTCTCCTTCATCCTTCGTTGCGAGATTGGCGGCGTTGGACCCCGCTCGGCTGCCGAGGATCTTTGCGCGTAGCAGGTACAAGTCGTCTTCTCTCTTGGCGCGCGCAACAACCTCGCCTTTGCCCTCCTTACGGATGACGGCCTCCTTCTTTGTGAAGAGCACCTCAAGTCCCTTCTCGGTAAGGCGGCTGACGGAGAGCAGATTTGCCCCAAAGTTGGGCATGTGGAGCACGTCGTGGATTGTGCTCGTGACAGGTTTGCCATCCACAATGCACTCAATGTAGACCTCACCGGCGGCCACCTCTGTTTTGCCGTTGACCACCGTCACGCGTCTCTACGAGGCGCCGTAGGTGAAAAATGCCGCCCTGTTGCATTGTGTGTAGCGGCCTGATCCGGAGTCAATGACGGTAACTCCCGGATCCCACCATAAGGGCCTGCTCGTCTTTCTTCCCACCCCGCTGCGACTGGTCTGGCTTCTTCTTGGGATAGTTGCATGCATAGTGGCCCTCCTTGCCGGAATTGAAGCACTCCCCCTTCTTGTCACCCTTCGTAGTGCCCTGTTTGGCACCCTTCCACTTGTTGCCTCGGCCTCCACTTTGAGGATGAACCGTGTAAGCTGAACTTGATGCCGTTGCACTCTCTCGACTGCCACGTCACATCCACTCGTTGTGCACGTACTCAGCAACCTTCGGGTACTTCAGCTCCTCGGAAGGCCAACCACCAAGGAATGTGATCATGGGACTCCAACTGTCCAGCAAGGCCAGAAGGAGAATCATAGCTTGCAACTTAGAGTCAACCTCCCAACCAGTGGCCACACAGTCCGCTGCGAGTGACTCCATCCGCTGCATGATCTCCATCATGTTGTCACCTTTGTTGGCTCGGATGGTGAGGAGTCGTTTGAAGATGAAGAGCTGATTGGCGAGGTTGCTTGACTGGTAGATGGAGCAGAGTTTTGACCGTGCTTTTGCAGCGAGGGTGCATCCTTGGATGTGCCCAAGTTGTGGTGGCCATAACGCGGACACAAGAAGCGCCAATGTCTTTTTGTTGCACTTCTTGTATGCTTCCTTCACCTCAGCCGTTACAGTCTCCAGCGAAGCAGTCTCATCAGCCTTTACGAGCTCAATTTGTCCTATATCGTCGAGGAAGACCTCAAACTGCCACCTCCCCAAGGCAAAGCATGTCCCATCAAACTTAAGGACAGTACGGCTGCTCAATTGCTCGCTGGTCGCCATGTCTTGCTATTAGAAGCGTGAACTCAAACTGGCTTGGAACCCCTTAGAGGCGTGGGCCCATAACCCTTTGTTGGCCTGAAGGTCCCTAGCAATGGCTGGTTCACACCACCAATTGCTTTTGGAGAGACTGAAACTGTGGAGGGAATTGGTTCCAAGGATGGCAGAAAACTGGTCGGAGAGTGAGGCGATAGTTTTGGCTGGAAATGAACTCTTGATCAAGGCCCACAAGCAGTGGCATTTTGTAGCCATTGATCTAAGCTTTCCAGAACACCAAAGCATGTCAGATTTGGAGCTTCCTAGCAGATTCTATGGCTTCTAGAGTGGCCCTTGGTAGGCTGTCCTTTTCCCCACCTAGGATGGCATCCCTTCCTTCCTCTAGAAGCTTCTGCCCCTTCCTAGATTCCTCAGCTTGCTTCTAGTAGGAGGGAAAGTATCCAGAAGACCAAGACACCTCTAGATGCCTTCTAGGATAAGTCACCCCTTCTGGAAGGTGTGCCACCTTCTTGGACCCTCACCTAGCCTTCTAGAAACTCAAGGAGGAATTCTAGAGGTTGAGCTAGCTTCCTGGCATCTATTTTTCACCTCCCTTGAAGCAGAGAAGGAATTGATCTTGTGGGACTTGAACCCGGGCCCTTGCCTCTAGAGGTGGACACCATTAACCACTAAGCCACTAAGGCTTGTCTTTTTGGTGTTCCTTTTTGGAGTCACTCCTGCCATGGTGAGGAGCATCTCTCCAACATAATTTCCCTCACGATTGACAGGAAACTCTGTCACAAAGTCCATGCTCATATCAACCAACAGCTCTCTGGACTCGAGGAAATCCATTCATCGAGTTTGTTGACAGTTCAGTTTCAGCCTAATCTTGAGATGTTTCCGTGCGTGGTGGTTTGTGCGCACAATGTATCGTTGGTTTTTAGTTACACCATTACGTTCTTTATGTATGCATGACAACGAGCATCTTTGTTTTGTGCACCACGTGGTTGAGCTCTGATCCGTGTATGGTATGCGACATGTATGCAACAAGTTGTTCTCCACCAACACTGTCTTAGGGGAAAATGGCTTCGATTGCTTGATCAAACGTGTCAGTGGCCATGATATAGATCACCGTTGGATAAGCCAATAATGGGGTTGGTGCCGAGGTTTGAGCGTTTCTACAAAAGTTGAACGCTTGTTCTTTGCCGTCCCTCCAATTTCACTTGATAGTCTTGTGAGTGAGATTGGAGAGAGGCTTTGACACCCGGGCATTATCCTGATTAAATCGATCGTAGTAATGACGGAAGCCCAAAATTACTTGGACGTCCCAAGTTTTGGCCTGCGTCGGCCAATCAATGATGACCTCCACCCTTTTTGTGGTCCATGCTGATTCATCCCTTGCCGATGATGTAGCCCAAAACTCGATCAAACGATGAAAGCGCCATCTTGAGTGTTTCATATAGAATTTCTCTCTTTTTCAAATCTTGAGAACTTTCAGAGGTGTCCATTGTGCTCCTCTTGATTGAAGTTGTACACGAGGATGTCACTAAGATACACGAAAGATAAAGTCATCGAGGTACGGTTGAAAAATGTTATTCATTGGCCACATGAATGTTATTGGGGTGTTCTCAAGTCCGAACTGTATGACCGTGAACTTGAAGTGCTTGTATCTAGTGTGGATTGTTGTCTTCAAGACCTCCTTATCAGATACGCCGACTTGATGATACTCGCTACGTAGGTCAGTTTTGGTGAATTTTTTTGCCTGAAAGATTTGGTCAAAAATATAGTCTGTTCATGCATTTGAGTAGTGGTTCTTGATGATGATATCTTTGAACTACTGGTAATCGACACACATATGCATTGTCCTAGTTTTCTCTTTAACAAAAGCTACAAGTGTCAAACAGGGTAATGTGGAGGACCCGATGAACCCCTGACCAAGCATCTTGTCCAACTACTTGTTGAGTTCAGTCAACTCGTGGAGGTTTGGTTAATCGTAGGCATTTCATACACTTCTATATGGGTGCATGGGTACCGACATAGAAAGGTAGCTTCCTAGAAGGTTATGAGGATTACAAGTTGTTTTTTTATATGAAGACCATTATAGGTCGGCTAAGACTTTCCTACAACACCCAATTCAAGTACATGTTGTGACAGACCCTCCATATCTTAAACATGTACTCTTTGGCGCATATAGGGACACTTTCGCGCACATACGGGACACCGCCACACATATACAAAACACTCGGTCAGACGAGCTCTGCCCCCTCATCCCCTCTCCCCTGAGTGTACGGTGAGAGTGTATGAGGGAATGTATATGGTGAACGTTGCGAGACGTACACTCGTGTACGTCTCATAGATTTTGCTGAAAGTAGTTTACATGACCACACTAGCATCTATTTTTTTAATCACCCCACATACACTTTGTCATACACTTGCGTAAAACAGTTAGGCTGCTCGTGGAAGCGGATAGCGGTTTTAAATGGTGATGTCGTTTAACACCAGGTAATCCATGCACATCTGCATCTTGCCTGTTTTCGTTTTTCACCAAAGGTATGGGTGCCACTTAGTGTGACGCGGATGGCTTGATGAATCCCTGATCAAGCATCTTATCCAGTTGCTTTTTGAGTTTGGCCAGCTTGTGGTCGCTCATCCAACACGTCCTCTCGATCTTCGGTCTATCACTCGACTTGACCTTGCAATCAAACAACGTTGCATTGCGGAGGTAACTCTCGGGGCAGTTCATAGGGAAAGTCCGTTTGAACTCCTTAACGAGGGACGCAAAATTCCCCAAAAGAGCTGCGAACTTGGAAAATGTCGAGGCCAGTGTGGTTGAGTCAGTTGCTCTGATTTCTTCCTCTTCACCACACTCCACGTGGAAAAGCCATAATTGTGCTTAACGTTGCACCTATCTTTTGACCAGTTAAAATGATATCGGCTAACGTTTCATGACTAGTGTAGAATTCTTTACTGTTTCCACCATTGCTTCTATCCATAATCGTCGTTCTGTCATTGGCCGCTTGATCAAAGGCAAGTGTCTTTTCATGGAGTTAATGATGGCATAGACTTCTATGCTACTCCAGTCTACATTTTGATTGAGTTAGTACATGGATCTCGTCTAATGATGAATTTGTGGTTGCTCATTCGGCAAGTTATCTAGACCGTTACATCGTGCAGATCTTCGATTTGTAGTCGGAGGGGTTCACAAAGTCGATAGATACGCAGTCGCCCGTGGACAATTTTCTTTTAAGTACCGCTGGTTCAGTTTGTAAGTAAAGCTTTCACACAACGTTAATGCTAGCAAAGCTGTGAGAAGTTCCTCCATCCGATAGTGCTGATATAGTTATGTGACCTTTGCAACCAATCGGTTTTACTCTTAGTAGTATCATCGATTGGTTTTCTTTGTATGCCTTGTTTGGCTTTGCGATCTCATGAATCCTTGCCTACAACGATGTGAGCCGCTCACATTCACAACCGGCCGGTGCAGTTCTTTCGACCAAACAGGTGTTCCACTATCTACCTCTTTCCTTTGCCATCTCCTGGCTCCTTGTTTTTTTCTCTATGAATTTCCCCCCTTTTGTCTTGTAGCTGCCGTTCCCGAAAGTCAATTGAGATGTGTCCTGGTTTCCTGCAAGTTCAACATAGTCGTTGATCGTGTTGATTAACGATGTTAATGTCCACTACAGACAAGGTTTCTGTCGACTGTGACTTCCCTCCGCCACGCTATAGATGGTGGCCTTGGGATCACCAACCATTAGATTCTTGCATCTGAACGTTGTAGTGGGCACTTTCGATGTAAGTGGGTATTGCAATCTTTTGTGAAATGTCATCCAGAGTGCCAAAATGGTGACTGCTCACCTGATATCGCGCATGAGGCCATTATAGTAAAATCAGAAGTGTTTTGGAGTGAGGTCATTGCTGGTGAAGATTTCACATAAGCGCCACGTATACCTTGCCATGCTTTAGTACTGATGAAGGCGTTGAAGCTGGTACCATGCGTGAGACTTCTCATTTGTGTTTCCAAAGCTTTTGAGTGTTGCGTGGACAAAGCCCGTCCAGTTCTCTAGTGGAGTCTGTGTGTTGTACCAAGTCGGACTGGTCTGCTTGAGAGGTAGAAAGCCCACGGTCAGCGATGTGAGAGCGTTCGAGTGAGCTGTTGATCTAATTCCAGCCATGTTCTGGTGATGTTGGATATTCTTTTAAATCAGACTGCAAACTCAAAGCCGTGCCATGTAGAAAGGTGGCCACGAGGTACATATTCTTTTCATCGTTGTTGACCCCAGCAACGGGAAAATACACCTCCAATATTGTCAGCCACATCTGAATTGCTAATCCTTTCGAGCTGGATGGATCAGGAAGTGCCGCTAAAATCTGGGGCTCGTTTGAGAGTGAGAGAGATCTCTCATTTAGTAGAGCATCTTGTGCGAGTGCATTGTGAAGCTCTTCCATCACCACGTTGAGTTGTTGGAGCAGATGGGTGTTGAGACACTCGAGTCCTAATAACTTCTAGTAAAGGTCGTAATTGATGTAAGCCTGTCCGCCGGTACTTACCATCATGCCATGTGCCGTCTCGGTGGACAACAAGAGAGGCCAAGGGTTCGTTGAGCATGAGGGGTCTGTCTCCAGATTTGTTGTCGGGATCGTTAGTGCTATGCCATTTGCCGCACAAGTTGTCGCTGGCGTCTGGTTCACCTTGACAACGTCTTCACCACATGTTGTTGATTCTTCTTTGCTGGAGTCTTCGCCGATTAGTGGTGCTCGTTGTCGATTGCACTTGCTCTGTTGACCGTTGTCGCAATGTCTGTGATCTTTAGACTGGTAATGATGCGTTGAAGACCCGTGAGCGCTTGTCACATTGTAGTTAATGCGTTTATTGCCCCTCTAGCACCGGTGCGCTCTGATATCAAGTGTTACGCCGAGCGGAATGTACGTGGTTCCCATGGATGAGGTTCAAGAGATGGGGACAGTTGGATCATTTCTATTATACAGATTAATTCCCTTATACCCACTCTGTACACAAAACGACCAAACTACCCACTCGTTTTAACTGGTGAACGCATTGTCCACAAAGTGTGAATAGTAAGTAATCATACATGTGGTACCCACTATGTAGGAAACATGTATACATTACCGGTATTCTGTGCATGATTGTGTCATGTGTGGACATTCTAGTCATGATATGTTTACATTCAATGAATTCGTTGCATTTTTTGTTTTAGTGAGAGTAGTGTGCAAACTTAAGGTGAGTGAGATGATAGAACTTAAGCAAGAACGCGTGTCTTTACGTTTCGTCAACGTCAATTATTCATTGTAAAACTAAACTGCTCCACTAGTGTCGCCGAATGCTTGCATTCATGGTCAATCGACCCAAAAACACGCACAGTTTAACTTGTGTACATCCACTAAAACAGAAACAGGCAACTTCCGTGTTCCTTCCGAGCAAACACAAACAAGAAATACACTCATTAAACTGTGCGTATCCACCTACTACTACAAATAATCCGCAATTGTGATAGTTTCCACAAACCTTCACAGAAGTGTACACAGAGAGCATCACCTTCGATGCAAGGAAGAAGAAACTGCACAGCACCCTTCCTACCAAGGCATCCCCACCAGGAAGCTTCCTCGATTATGTCCACCGATTAGACAGTGCGTCTCTCAACAAAAGCAACAACAACCACACTCCAGGAAACTGAACTCCCATACGGAAGACGGTAGGCAGCTTCCTAGAACACCCCCTCCCCCTCACATCCCGGAACTGCCATTTCACACCCAACCATGTAAGAAGACACGTTTCTAGAAAGTCCCCCATTCCCAAACACCCCTTCAAAAAAGTACAACGTCACAAGACAAACAAAAATACACCTCAGTATCCATACATTCACATTCTTCCAAACAATCAGGACCTTCTACGATGCTTCCGAGCGGAACACGCACACCAAACATTTCACCCAAAGTACTGGCCACGTAAACATCTGTCCACATCAGAAAATAAACTTAAGAGAGTCAACAAAGGCAACAATCAGACATGGATGTTGTACACACA
>SZWC01014272.1:4426-25040 GCA_023375785.1 Penium margaritaceum | reverse complement strand
TGCCCACACATGTACCGGACAACCCCAACAATGCTGGTGGTCACCATCGAAGTTATCAACACCACTAGGATTTGAAACACGCTGTTGGACCCACCACATTTCTTTTGAAGCCACTGTCCACAGCGAATAAGCTGAACCCGGACCTCATGGTTACAAAAAGAGACAATGTCTAAGTATTGTCTCTTTTTGTAACCATGAGGTCTGGGCTCAGCTTATTCGCTGTGTACAGTGGCTTAGACATTTATCTCCCTATTAATGTCCCGAATAATCAACATCAGGAAACACTTAAGCATGGATAGAGCACATGAAGCTAATCTAAGAATGACGGCAATCAACACGGCAATAACAAATTACTTAACATGCCACAAACCCTCTCATATTCTTCCATCACGCACTATATTGCCCTTCACGGTATACACCCGGCGCTTGTGAATTCTACGTTTCCAAAACTCTCCAATTACCATTCGCACACGCAAAAAGGTATAGTACGTATAAGTAACATCAAAATCTTTCTCACGCAATCCGTAATTTAGAATAACGGATTGCGTGGAACCACAGCAATTAACATTAACGGTTTCACAAACATGCCTACAGCATTATTGCATAGAACAGTTAATAAGCTCCACCTCCAAAGACAATACTCTCATTGGCAACTTCAGATGTACGTGAACACAAATAAAGTTACAGGCAAATGTAGATAATCAAATAGAATAATATTCTCACAAAAGACAACACAGAACAAGAGGTGAAGAGGCACACACTGCAAGTAATTGAACCTCATTGTGCTGTTTACATAAAGCAATGACGCCAACAGGACCATTACAATGACAATTCACATGTACACTGTCCATCAAACATGATTTCACATCATCGACAGACGAACACCACGGAAAACAACAAAATCACAATACTATTCTACATTTGATACAAACATGTAAAGAAAACACAACACAACACAAATAGATTCTCGAAATACACTTTATGCGTAAGAAATATCAGGGGTACGACAGCATGCCATGGGAAGTTTAACACTTCAACCTTTCTATCGTAAACAAACCTAATTCCGAGTCGAGCATTTCATTAGCGTTCACTATCCCGTAGAAGCATCACCATCTGTATCCAACACCCGACATAGTTGCTTCACAAAGAAACCAGTTTCAGCCACCCAGCAAATTTTCACGCAGATGCATTCCCCGCATCTCTTCTTTATAGTCAGTCGTCAACAGAGAAGAAAAAAAGGCATGAATATTGTACACAAAGAGTAAATTTGGTTACATAGTAACACTGTTTTTGCCAAGAGACACCACACGAATACATCGTAACGTAACTTGTTAACTTGTTCATGGCTAAAACAACTGGTTTCATTTTCATGGCCACGTGTACATTGGTAACCTAATCCAAATACATAACCATACCCACAACCTCTCCCAAGGCACCCCCTTCCATTACCACTCCAAAATTGCATCATGACTACAGTAGGGACAACCCATCTACGTGGCTACAACCACGGGATGAACGAGCGAAAAGAAAAGGGATAAAAAGCAAAGACCGATCTCATCTCCACAGATGAGGAAAGACGTGAGCGAGAGACACTACAAGCAACGTATGTCGGACACGTGACTCAATGAGACATGACATTATGCAAATGAACACAACGTACACGACTCAACGTTGCGCAAGCGCCTACCCCCATGTACAGCACGACACAAACGATACGATGCTGAGGCAGCACAACACATGGTGGACGAGACACCCGCAGGACAGAAATCCAAGCCGCCTTCAGCCAACTTCACTGCCAATACGCATAATTGGTTCTGACCACGTCACCCTCGAACTACCACACGCATGCATAAGACACCTCGAAAAACCCTTGTCCAGAACAAAGCAGGCTCCATCACTCGCATGCTAGGTGCATGACAACTCAACACGGATAACCACGAACCACGTTAAATAGGGCAAGCTGGAGACGCGATGCCAAGTTCTTCCCCCCCCCTCCCCCCCCCACGAATATGTTGGATGATATTCCCTCAGGAGCACACGGAACCCACCCATCTGCAGCCAGTGCACCATGTATGAACACCAGACTAACAAACCTATCGGTGCGTAACATTTCACAGCACAATGTTGACGACAACGCCCACCACCGGTCAGGAGCAGACGAGCACAGCCGAGAACCCCCCACTGCCGGCTCAGACGACCAGTGAATAGCAGCTTCAAGATACAGCAATAGCGCCTGCCCCGGACACACGAGTTACGCAGGACGTTGGAGCATGGGCTAGCGCAAGCAGATGGACACGACCCACTGCAACCGCAACAGGCTGGTCTTCAGGGGCACAGCCGTCCGGGCCATAGTGGGGAGGCAAGCCATCCGCCAACCGGATTCCCTCGAACTTGACTCGATCCCAAATCACGCAGCAGTGGCAGCAGATTAAAGAAGAGTACGATCGTAGACTGCTCGAATGGCTCGGACTGGCATCACCCTACGATATGGCTTTTCACGTCGGCAGAGGACCACCAGAACGCAAACCCGCTGATTGTCCGGAACCATGGGAACCTTGGAACGAGGCGCAGAACGATCGCACATCTACGATGAATTCGGAAAACAGCGAACCCTGATGGTATGTGAAACAATTTACTCCGAGTCCACTTTCAGTCTCAAGCAGCATCACACCAAGAAACATGGAGTGGATTCGGAACAAGAGTCAACAGAACTCACGGAAGTAGGATACATGTTATCAGAATGAATGACAAGACACAAATTATGATACGATGACCGCAGTATGCTCAAATCAATTTCATGCTGAAGAAAATCGAGACCCCCCCGCTCCCCACAACCCCCACCGATCCACACACTTTCATGTCCACGCCACTCGGAACAGTACATTCCAGTCGACACCCACAGCATCTTCACAGTGACCCCCCGCCCCCCCTCCCCCTCCAACCCCTTTGAACGTTCCCTGCACCTTGTTTAGTGCAAGAACATCCGTAACATAGTAAACACTTACTTTTCTGCAATTGTGCAGTTATCTACTCACTGTGCAGGTCGCATGGTGGACGAAGATGACTTCATTTCCAGGCAAACAAAAAGGACAAGAACGGACAAGGGGGGACAAGGTGGACAAGGGAGGTGGAACAAGGTGAACAGGGGAGGGGGGACAAAGGCGAACAAGAACTTCCATGCTGGAATGTAGGGGAGACAATAGCGGAAGGATGAAGGCAAGGATTGTACATAGATAGTTGTGTAAAGGTGTTTTGTAGTATCTGCAAGTGTTACATTCAACAATACATTGTACATAGTTCACACGTGCCCGTCCATACCAGATTTCAAGCTGTCCTATGAAAAAATGAACACCATCCACCAGCACAGTGGAGTACATGGCACTCTCCTGCCTGAACAATTACACTTTAACCTAATCAGATCAAGAGGACTATTCTCCCTGTAGTCCATGTTAACAATGAAAAAAAAACCATGCTCCGAGTTGCATCAAAGATTCAATTCGCAATGTTACCACACGTTCCTGCCATGTGTACGAAGAAAATTTTACAATAAGAGAACCTTCACATTGGTAAAGATTATAGTAACATGAAGAGTGGGACACATGTTTCAGTGTTCTCCATAAATGTCATACATAGCTCACTGTTACAGGCAACTTCCACGAACGTACCTATATCACAACACAATGTAATTGAATGAATGAAAAAAAAAACACGTATATCAGACACATGCCACATATCTATGTATATCAATGTACTTTGAAGACAAATTAGTTACAACAAAAGAACAGATCTATATTAGACCAAAACACAGATATAAAATTTAGTAGTACAATTTTATGGCTCTAGTAACTTCATGAGAAACAAACATAGACAATGGAAACATGAAAGGGAGTCTGTGTAATGAAAAAACTCACCACCCACCGACCACGACCGTACCATATCCAAGTGATACCGTAGATTACGCTAAGGAAATGAAACGATACCGATGCGGTTCGAATGCAATACGCAACAATTCCACACCGAGGATCCACCTCACCACGGAATGCGACGTGACTTTCCAAGCACGCCCGGCAGCAGCTTCCCAACTGACATGCTCAATGATTGCCATCCATGCATACGTCTCTTCACCGGTAACCATATCACGTACAACCAATCTACACACAAGACCCATCACCAGTAACCATACCTCGCATGTCCAGTGAAACCAGGTAACGACCCAAACAACCGCAAACGAACTACCCTGCGTGGATGCAACTGCGAACTTGCGCTTCACATGTCCCCGTGTGTAATGCAGGATATCACAGCCAAAGAGAGCATAGAAACCAAATGACAGAGAAAGGACAACCTCATGACTCAACGTTGTCTGTTATGCTGACGCACCTCGTCTACGTGTTCCTCAACCTCCTGTCAAAAACGAAGGGAGACTGTCCCAGCATGTTTGGCGACATTGCCAAAGGGTTGATACAAGCAAACGGATCTAAAGTTTTACCCTGTGGACGAAGAATAACAGCAGACCTATGCACAAGCGAGGCATGGTTCCTCAGATCAACCATCAACAGAATCAAGGAATTAGACATGAGGAGTGCCTCCAAGGCTACCAACTATGGTGCCCTTGTCTGTCCACGGATCCGCGAGTGCCTTTGTTGCTGCGATGCGAGTGGAAACCGCACCAAGCTTGTCAACAGAGACAAAGTTGAACGAAGACAGTGCCTGTTCTTTCTATGCTCTGGTGACATAACATGAGGAAAAATTCAAGTGAAGACCTGCCCACAATACGACCTACAGTTCTGGCCGTCATGGATCAAACATCCAGATTCAACAAGAAAACCCTACGACTCTGACATGGATGACTCTGACTTCTTCCAGTACAAAGAGGATTCCATGTTTGACAAACAGATTTTCAAGCAATTCGAGAACGAGCTGTAATGGACTACTACCAAAACCAGCCGTACAGTTCCCTGCATCATGGATGATATGTTACCATTCTGCAGCATGCAGGTACTACGCTCAAATGTCATTCATTGGGAAGACCAACATATTCAACGCTACACATGAACACGAAGCCAACTCAATGTTCACTAGTGACATCAACCGAAGACGAGACCGACCAACAATGAATCGCCAACGTTTTGAAGAGTCATTCATCGCATGGCGACTACTCTGTTTTGCCAACGAGATAGACATAACCATTGCCAGCTCACTCGACCTATGCTGGAAAACCACTACACTTTGCAAGATGGTAGGCTTACTTAAAATATGATTATCCTGCAATTTGATTACCAATGCAACAACTTACATTCGTTACATTTTATTGCAGATAACACCAAGACTACGCACACACATGGCCCAAAAAGCCCACCAACACAAATGTGCAATGCCGTTCTCCGGTGAGGCACTCTCGATCGATGGCAATGCCAAGCTTTACCGGGCCAGATGTGCATTCAACAACATGCCATACGTGACGACTGTGCACGGATGTACGTTGCATGGTTGTGATGAGACTCTGGTTGGCAGAACTGGGTTCTGTGCCCTACACCAACCAGAGACAAATGCCAGACAAGATGAGATTGAGAAGGAGATGGAGGAACAAGTACATGAATTTTGGAACGCCCAGCGGAAGACCCGAAGCTCGAAGGATGTATACAGAGTGGAAGAGATTGTTGGAGCAAAACAAATGAAAGTGAGTATTCAATGTCCCCCAAAAGTACGAACACTTATGAAACGTTAACACACCTGTCCTCATGACAGGGCAAAACGTACTACAGCATCAAGTGGCACGGTATTCCATCCAGTGAGAACACATGAGCAACAGAAGAGGACATCATTGACAAGAGTCTGATCATCAACTTCATATCAAAGAAGCCGACTACAAGAGAACTGAGAGAGAAGGTAATCAAAGAGCTGGATTTTGAACTCGACGCCATGCCAAGCAGGCTGGAATGCGCAAAAGACTTCCCCACAATGGACATGCACACATCAGGTAAGACCATGCAAAAAAACAGGGTAACAATAACGACATCCAATACCACTGGAGGTTTTCACGTCCCCGCTACGAATAGAATATGAAAGCGGTTCTTATGGTAGAATTGCAGGTGCATTGCACGCCGTCTGGACGTGCTGTGGGTACCCATTCCCATTCTTTGAAATGGTCAGCGCAGAGTTTCTCACCATGGTTCTCCACTACCTGTGCGAGACCTTCGCTGAGGTTCTGTTCCCAAAGATCATGTACTACGACTACATGTGTGGCCTAGCAAGGTTTGCCCCATCACACGGACGGCAGGAGCATTCCAAAATCAAGGAATTCGTACAGGACGTACGAAAACAAAGTAAGTTTCACTCGCACTACAAACCAATTTCAAACGTGCGTATTTTCACAACATATCACGTGTTTCTGTAGTTGACGAGTTCCACTTCAAAGACCACAAAGACAACTGGTGTAAGCTACACTGTCACCCTGCATTGGATGAAGAGGTCAACCAGATCAACACTTCCGTGTCGGAACAACAATTTGCAAGACTAAGTCAGTACACCCACATTCTCCGGTATACAAACAAAGAGCATTTCCAACTGATCATGCTCCTCATTCTACATCGGAAACAACGCGAACTAGACAAGAATGTTGAGCGTGAAAAAGGTATGATCCACGGCCAACATCGTCCCCCTTGGCTACGCAGGTCCACGTTGAACTAACAGATTATGTGGCAATGGTTACAGTTTTAGCACAATCCGATCACATCAAGTTTAATGATATGATGAAGGCTAAGCTGGAGCGGCACAAGTCCAAAGGTATTTCAGGATTGTTTGAAACTTGTCCGCATCCATTCATTGGCTCAAAACAACGACTAAGTCATGTAAGAGTGTTTGAAAAACAGGGACAAACAATAAGGTTCCAGTGCACGTCAACGACGTTGTCAATGGTGAGCAATGCAGCGTGTACATTATGTACACAGCAACACTGTTTGCAAAACAATGTTAACCTGGTATGCGTTGTTGCAGAAGAGGTACAAACCACGACAACCGGCAACAATGCCACCCAACCGACGAAGAAGAAGAGGAAGAAGACAAGGAGCAAAACTTCATGAAACAAGACGTCCGACAACACCCTATGAAGTGTCCAAAATGACAAGCACATACATTAATCACACAACTCCACAACATCCATTCCACATCATTGGACCTGCCAAAATACCACTACTCCAGAGTCAAATTCTTATGATCCATGTGCATATGTCAATAAACATTCAATGATACCGGAAGAAAAGGTCCCATGCATGACGAGAAAAATCGCGCATAGTCAACAAGAAGAATACATAGACACCAAGCGACTGTGTAACAACCAGTTAGAATACCACTGGAGTGTAATGTACACAAGTGAATTGAGCCACACTACCACCCAATACACCACCCAATACACCACCCAATACACTCCCCCAATACACAAGCCCCCCTCCCTCCCCCCCCTACCTCCACAACCAGTTGGAATGCAACTGGAGTGTAATGTACACAAGTGAATTAAACCACACCACCACACAATACACCAGCCAATACACTCCCCCAATACACAAGCACCCCCCCCCACCCCCCACCCACACCCCACCCCCCCCACCTCCACAACCAGTTAGAATGCCACTGGAGTGTAATGTACACAAGTGAATTAAACCACACCACCACACAATACACCAGCCAATACACTCCCCCAATACACAAGCACCCCCCCCCACCCCCCACCCACACCCCACCCCCCCCACCTCCACAACCAGTTAGAATGCCACTGGAGTGTAATGTACACAAGTGAATTAAGCCACTCCACCACCCAATACACCACCCAATACCCTCCCCCAATACACAAGCCCCCCCCCCCCACCTCTCCCCCACCACATCCACAACCAGTTAGAATAAGTGAACATGAGGAATACACATACCAAGTCAAAGTTTTCACTTACGTACAGGTGAACACCCTGACGACAGTCACAACATTCACTATGTAAACAGTGAACATGAGGAATACACATACACAACCGTGTACATGAGTCACATATGACTGTTGACAAAGCAATCACTCATGTACAAGTGAACACATTGACAACAGTCACAACATTCACTGTATAAACAGTGAATATGAGGAATACACATACACAACCGTGTAGATGATTCAGACATGACCGCTGACAATGTACTCACCTACGTACAAGTGAACACCACCAACAATCCCTGGATAATACAAGAACTTACCAAGAATCTACCAGCCAGTTACATAACACATTACTTAGACAGTGTATGAAAGTTACACGATTAACCATAACTCAATGCTTGTGCGTAATAAGGGCGGTAGGGTCTTTGTTAGCAGATATCGTCATCTTTGTAAAACGTCGCTATGCTATCGTCACCGTGTCCTGTATTACGAATCACGATTGTGCATGCTTGTGAAGTACCGTCTTCTGAATTGCAAAGAGGGTCCTAATCTTATGTAGGATGACGATAACAGTTGCCACACGCGTGCCACGTCGACAGATATTGGTTGTCGACTGTGACATCCGGGGTTCTGGTCCCATGCATCCGCCAACGATGCTGCGGAACGCCAGACGGAAGCCACGTCGACGCTTAGTGGATGTGTGCTCCCACAGCCTGCAAACCGGCCCAACATTCAATGCTCTTGACAATGGTGACCATCAATAGCACCATGGTACATGATGTCCCTCGTTTTACCATGGTGCATGCCATGAATTGCGTTTACATTTTCCTTTGTAGACCGTGCGTGCCATTTGCACACCATGGTAAACATGCCGTTTCGTTCTGGAGCCCTCCTCTTCCCATGCAATCCCGTTGACTATGGCACTGGTGCTCGTTTTGAACTCTGGTAAGTGGGTATGATGGTAATGAATATGAACATTACGTGGGTACAATGTATGTTGGTGTGCATGCTTCTGCATGTTGTACCCACAGGGGGTTTCATGGATCCACCGCTTTTTAAGGTTTACGTTCCCCTGAAACCCCCCGTCGGCAACTCCGACGAGGAGGAGAAGTGCCGTGAGTCCCAGTGGTACACGAACGGGTTTGTCTTTGATGACGTCGAAGAGGCCTGCTGGGTCGAGCACCTCCAGGTAAAAGAGCTCATAACTCCACGCTCTCCAGAGCGTAGAGAACGGTCTGTGATGAGGTTGAACTATGGCTCCCGTAGGAATATGTCATCGGGGCGTATGAGTGGTCATCCGGTGCACAATTAAGGCCTAACACCATGGCATGCCACATAGCCGGTGCAAGCTCCACTTTACAGATGAAGATAACTCTCCTACTAGGGTCTAGTTCTGATGTCGTTGCAATCTGTAGCCCTGCCACCGGCAAGCATGAAAACTGGGTATCGGAGTCATCCCCTAAAAATTGGGTAAAGGGTGCTACCTTTTCTAGCTTAGGACATAGAGTGCACCAATGAAACGGTGTAGGGAAAAAACGGAAGGGACCTGCCAAAAAGTGGGCATTGTAGTCTTCTTCTCCCACGATTGGATGATACCTAAATAAAGTTTTCAACCGTGGGTAACATGCGCATAAAATTTTCAAATGGTGGGTAAAAAGGAATCCCCCCTTCTATATAACAGTAAATGTAGTTCAATGACAAGTGTGGAACAAGTCGACCACATATACACAATGGCAAGGAACACAATGAGGGACATGTTGGGTCTTACGCGCTCTAGTCAACCGACACGTGTGACGTCGCGTTGTGAGTGGTCGCTTCGAGAAACTCAACTAAGATGTTAGGGGGTTTGGAGAATATGGACGCATGGTTTTACAGAAGTAAAGTGTCGTCGAGAAGTCATCCACATAGTATTGAAGTATCAATTTAGTTCGCAATAATTCTGTTGATCCTTCTGGAAAGTGGTTGAATGTGTTAGAACTTTTGGAAGCGAAAGACCGAAGGTCGGAGCAGGTGGCCAAAATGCCTTTGGCCAAACGGTAAAAAATTGACGTCTGTAGGGCCATATATTTAAGGACAAAGATTCCTGTTTACGGAGTTTGGAGACTGGTGTACGTCTAGTAAGTACACAAGTCTACCAATATCATTTTTAGTCCTTGGTATGGTGTAACACTATGTGTTTTCAACAAAAGATATAGAAATAGAAGTCAAGACAACCTGGCGCAATCACTGCATGATTTTGCCAGGCTGGGTGACCTGTTCTGCGACCAAAGCTTGGAGGTCGCGCTATGCTTGACAAAAACGCGTCAAGAAACCACAACTTCTTGCCATAATCAGCAAATCGACAAATGCATAGTAACAAACGTGTCAGAGATTTCCACCGTTCTTTCCACACATAGTATGGAAATACATAAAACAGTAAAATAAATCATTACTTTTAAGAGAAGCAACGACGCAACTTCAAAAGGCACGACGAGCCATGACGACTCGGGCAAGGAAAGACCACTCCCACGAGGAGGGTCATTCAGATTTACAATGCGAACGTTTCCGAGCTCACCGAGACCTTTTCGACGCTAAGTCCCAACTTCCACGTTACATTTGGTAGCAGAGCCAGAACGACAGGTGACCTCACTGCTCGTCCTCATCCCTCCGTGCACTTCGTCACTGTGCACGGGGAGAAGTGTGCCCATTGACAAATGATTGTCGCACTTTGCAGTTGCGCTGGCGAAACGCTACCCGCCCAACTACTCCACATCCACCACTCGCTCACTCTCACCCCCCCAACCTTCAAGAACCTACTTCGCCCCAACTACTCCACCCTCCCAAAACCTCTCTCTCTCTCTCTCTCTCTCTCTCTCTCTCTCTCTCCCTCTCTCTCTCTCTCTCTCTCTCTCTCTCTCTCTCTCTCTCTCATCCTCATCTTGTCTAACTGCGAAGTCGCGCCACTATCCATTTTACCATGAGGAGAGGCCGACGGGAGGAGGCAGACCGAAGCAGGGGGTTGCTGGACCAGCTGCTTGCGTGGCCACAAGCGAATACAACAGCAAGGGAGGCAGTGAAGGGAGAATTGGGTGCGATCAAGATTCCAAGGCCGAATTCCTATTTTTTTCTCCATGGCCATAGAGTTTTCCGAGTCAACCCCAGGTTCGTGGGTGGAAAGGAGAAGGGAGGAGCCATTTCTTGGCCTTCGAACCTCCGAATTTCAAGCCATATTTTTGGTTGAACTCAGAAAGATATTGTCTATTTGATTTTATGACGTAGAGACCGTCCTTGTGCCATTTGGCAGTGGCTATTCTATTTTTCAAGGGATTCTCGCTCTCTTTTGGATTCCAAGAGTTTTGACCACATCCTACTTTCAGAACTTTAGTGCTGCATCCTGTAAAAAAATCTTCTCTTAGCAAAACCCAACCCCTTTCCAAAAACAAAAGGTGAAGGAGGAATTCTCAAAACTCACCTCAGTCCACCTCTCACGAGGTAAAGGAGGGTACGCTTTGGGAACCTTGGCCCACCACTCAAGAGGGTGAAGGAGGGAATTTATCAAAGCCACCTCGATCCGCCTCTAACGAGTTGAAGGAGGGCATGCTTTGGGAGCCTCGGCCCACCGCTCAAGACGGCGAAGGAGGGAACCTCCCAAGCTACCTTGGTCCACCTCTTACGAGGTGAAGGAGGACAGGATTTGAGAACGTCACCCATCTCTCAAAAAGGGTTTGAATTGAGAGACACCTTGACTACCAGTGTGTCCTCCATCCATTTAAAAAAAATCACAAAGGAAGGTGGTTGGGAAGAGGGTGACCTGTAGCGAGGCCTTGCGAAAGCAATGGCGGGCCTCGGGACCAGACTTTTTGTGGTCATGGGACGTCCTCCAAAGGTTAGCCCACGCCACTCGAATGAACAAACACCCATGGGGTCCAAGGAGCGTCGCGGGACATTGGCATCGGTGAGCCACCTCACCAAGCCACGCCAATGGCGAAAGGGGGAAGGTCGCGACCGGCGTTGCCAAGAGACAAGACGCCAAAGGTTCCTAACAACGAGCAGCATAATAAAGGTGCCCATGCAGTCAAACCACAAGGCGATGGGCAGCCTAGCAAGTTGATCGTTGAGCTCAACTTTGGCCACAATGCTCACCCGACTCCGGCCAACGAAGGCTCGAAGGCTGCTGAAGAGGGAGCAGCCAATGTTGCCAACTCCAAGGAGCTCATCGACGGTGGCGAGCATGGGGACGATTCCCCAGATGAGCCAGCGGATCAGGTGGTCATCGAGGCCTAGCAAGACATGGATGAAGAAGCAGAGGCCCACAATGCCGCCAGCAAAGGCAATGAGGCCGGAAATTTTGCATCGATGGAAACGGCGGAGGAGGCATATGTAGAGTTAGTGTCTCAACGTGCTGATGGAGGTGGTCATGCCGTTCTCCGTGTTGAGGGTGAGGGAGGCCACCGGGCAAACCCTCCAAGTCTCATGGTTGCAGAACGTGCACTTGGTAGTGTTGCACGCCGCCTCAACGTCGAAGGCCAACTCGACAAGCTTCGTACACGCCTCTCATCAGAAGACATGGACCTCGCCATGTCCATCATGGGCACGCTGGCATACGATGGTGACATGGTGTGCACCAGCCTTCGTGAACGGGTATTCACAATGCAACGATTCAATGAGAATCTTCATGAAGAAAATACCAAGATGGTCCGCAAGCTGGCGGCTTCTGAGCACAAGGCAAAGTTGGTAGAACAGGCACTTGAGACCCTTCGTACGAAGGAAGCCGCAAACCAGCAGGTGGTACTGAACGCGGCCGTGGGAGCGGCATGCCATGCAGCCGAAGATGAGGTGGAGCAGACCTTCAAATTCTGTGAGCATGCAAGCATCGAGAATATGCGCAGGGCTGCGCAAAACGTGCTTCATGCTCCGGTCGGTGGATCGGCCTCACAGGCACAAGCTGACGTACCACGGATGATGGCCGCAACTGCACCACCTCGAGCGTAGAGGATGGGGGTGAGTGGGGGATGCGTTGTGCTGGAGCCGACGGATCACTACGATGGGTCGGAAGATGTCGTCATGTTCTTGAAAATTCTTCAGCGCCACCTCCACCTTGTCCAGGTAGACAAGGAGGAGTGAAACGCTCAAGGGATGCTCTCCCTCAAGCCTCAACCCTTTGAGAACCTGACAAAGCTTTGCAAGGAGAAGCAACTAAAATCCGGTTCGAGTTAGGAGAAGTACTGCGCACTCATGCGCGAGCTCATCTCCAAAGCCCCTGACTCTCAGAAGGCAAAGAAAGAGTTGGAGGCTTACTTGCAAGGAGGCATGTCTTTGGAGAAGTATGCAGATAAATTTCTCAAGATAGCAAAGAAGGTGGACTAGTGTCACCTTACTAAACAAGCCAAGATCGACCTTTTTCTGACCGGCTTGGCCAGCCCGCAGCTTTGGGTTTTCTGCCTCCAGGATGACGGAAAGGAGTGGGAGAGTTTGCGCGCTCTTCTGACACGCGTTTGCAAGGTCCGCAAGATGAACTCTGGCCTTTGGGATCGCGATGGGCGCGAGAGTTGTATTTCACGTGAAACACCAGTTTCAACAGGCCGTGCCGCAAAGTGCTATGCAGATTCTGCATTGGAGCGGTCAATGAAGTTCCGTCGTCATGATGGAGAGAACACAACCCGTAGGGCTGTCATCAGCAAGATCTGCAACAAGACTGGACACATCGCATGCGACTATCATCATCACGAACACCATTCATAGTAGTAGCAAGGATTACAGCACGGCCGGTAACACTACGGGCCTGTTTGGCGGCATGGCGGTGGCCAGCATCGCCCGAATGGCGGAGGTTAGAACGGCTTCCATGGTGGTGGCCATCAGCAAGGTGGACAGCGCCTCGGCCATGACAATGCCCCAGCAGACCGGGGGCGCCCTCAAGGGGGCCAATGCGAGGGCCAGGCGTTTACAGCTATGCAATGCCTTGGTGAACACGGTGGCCAGCGTGGGCACAAACGCCCTCATGAGGAGGATCAAGATTTTGAGGGAAGACCGACAGGGCGCGCTCTCCGCCCCCAGCATGGCCATGAGCAGGATTTTTAGGACCCCCAGTAGCTACGAGTGGACTGCTATCTGGAGTTGCCGCGAGTCATGGAGAGGACGAGGGTAGGAATCTCATGTTTTGTGATGATGAATTAAAAAACATTGAGTTTCTTTCAGTGCAATGTCTCTCAACAATCTCTGCACCCTTTTCCATGATCGATCCTGTCCACTTGTCTCTGCAACCAAGGAAAACCTGGAGAATTGTATATGTTTGGTTGTCGCTACAAAGGAAACTTGGCTCTCTGTCTTGGAAGATGCACATGAGGCTCACATGAGGAATTCTCTAGCATCAATCACGGTGGCTATACATGTCGGTTCAGCGATGAATATGTTTGCATTCAAAGGATGGAAGCTTTTAGCCTAGTTCACAAAAGGACACCGCATGTGGGAACAGATGGATGGTATGATAGAGCTACTAAGAAGCACTCATGCCTTTCGCATTTACAACTTGGAGGGCAAGCCCCCATCGAGTCTTTTGCTACGCAAGTCTGAGGCAAGCATGACCATGCAGTTTGATGGCAAGCTAGTTGGTGCTCCAGCACGTATCCTTGCTGATACTGGAGCAGATGACTCCTTTGTGAGCGGAGCATTTGTGCACACATGGCAGTTGAAGTACACTCCTCATATAGGCACGGTGATTGTCGGTGATGATAGGGAGGTGCCAGTGATCGGTGAGTGTACAGTACGACTCATGTTGCCTGGCATCACAACCACTGTTCGCCTAACGGTGTACGACCTCATAGACCCATTCAATGTTGTGCGAGGAGATCCATTGCTGGTGAGCCACAAAGCGCTTATGCACTTCACCTCGAAGACGTTATGAGTTTGTAGTGGACGACAGACTATCACTTTGTCTCCAATCCCCCATATTCAGCAACCTCAAGCCCAACCCCAAGCCAGCCTCAGAGCACTCCAAGTGAAACGACGGCTAAGGCAGGGCTGTCGGTGTTCCCTTGCAACCCTAAAGAAACTCGATGATGAGGTGGAGAGTGACGTGCCCTTAGGGGTTGCCAAAATCCTCTCCGAGTTCTCAGACGTGTTTGAACCTCCACCGGATGGGTTGCCACCCGGACGTGTAGTCGGACACACCATCCCGTTGGAACAAGGGGTTGTGCCCCCCATCGATCGATGTACTGTTTAAGTTCGGCAGAAAGACAGGAAGCTGAAACTCAAATCAAGGAATACCTAAACAAAGCTGGATTGAACCAAGTCCATCCCCATTTGGGGCCACCATCCTCTTTGTGAACAAAAACGATGGAGGTTTGAGGATGTGTGTAGACTACCGGGTGTTGAACAAGCTCACTGTGAGAAACCGATACCCGCTCTTGCGCATTGAGGACCTATTTGACTAGCTTCAAGGAGCGAAAGTCTTCACGTCTCTAGATCTATCACAGGGCTACCATCAAATCCGGATCATGGAGGAGGATGTACCCAAAACGGCATTCAATACTCATCTCGAACACTATCAATTTTGTGCCCTCTGCTCTGGACTGACGAACACGCCCGCAACATTCCAAGTAGTGATGAACAACAATTTCCGGGAACATCTCCGCAAGTAGGTACTGGTGCATCTTGACGACATCCTCGTCTTCTCCAAGAACCACAAAGAACACGAGCGACACCTCAGAATAATGCTTGAGATTCTTCGCAAGATTCGTTTTCGCCAAGAGAAGTAAGTGTAAGTTTGTGCAGCGAGAGTTGGAGTACCTTGGCCACATCATTAGTGGCGAGGGGATCCAGGTAGACCCTGACAAGGTGTAGGTCTTGAAAGAATGGCCTTAACCCAAGAACATCGGTCAGCTCCACTCTTTTCTTGGACTTGCAAATCACTTCTGGCGGTTTGTGAGAGGCTACTCCATGTTGGTGAGCCCTCTCACCGCCCTGACCCGGAAGGCGAGCACATGGGTTTGGTCAGCAAAATGCATTGATGCTTTTGAGGTTATGAAGACGATGCTGATCTCGGCACCGGTACTTGCACTCCTAGATCCAAAAACGCCGTAGGAGGTATGCTATGATGCATCGGTCATAGGGTTGGGAGTCGTGCTCATGCAAGACGGCCACCTTGTTGCCTACAAGAGCAGGAAGCTCTTAGATATAGAGACCAGGTACACCACTAGGGATCAGGAACTGCTGGCAATCATGCATACCTTCAAAATATGGCGCTGCTGTCTTGAAGGTGCCGAGGGACAAGTCACGTTGGTCACAGATCACAATCCTCTCACGTACTTCCAGATGCAACCAAACCTTTCACGACGACAGGTGCGGTGGAGTGATTACTTGAGTTGCTTAACTCACCTGACAGTACAAACCAGGGCGGGCTAACGTGGCAGACCCATTGAGCCAAAACCCAACACACATGAGCCTCATGTTGAGCAATAATGAGATCACAAACGACACTTTGACACCATTACGACGAAGACAACATTACACACAAACCCACTCCGTCCACCCGCATGACCATTGGTAATTGTGAACCCTTTCAAGAATTGCATTCGGATGGGCTACACTATGGATCCATGGTTCGCTCAGCCGAACATCATTGAATGCCATGGCCTCGTGCAGGCTGCCAGATTGTACTGGCATGGCAAGCAACTGGTGGTCCCCGATGTCAATAACTTACAACAACAGATAATGTTGCAGTTTCATAATCCTCCTTCCTCAGGTCACATCGGATCGAAAAAGACTGGACATGCTCTGGCACTACTAGTGGCCAGGGTGGAGCAGTGACATCAGGAAGTACTACATGGTGTGTGATCTGTGCCTTTGTAACAAGACTTCGAACAAGGCACCTGCATGACTCCTCCAACCTCTACAGCTTCCTGACAACCCATGGGAGTCGGTGGCCATGGATTTTATCATGGGACTCCCGGAGACCAAGAAAGGCCACGATGCCATCTTGGTCGTTGTGGACAGGGCAANAAAAAGACTGGACATGCTCTGGCACTACTAGTGGCCAGGGTGGAGCAGTGACATCAGGAAGTACTACATGGTGTGTGATCTGTGCCTTTGTAACAAGACTTCGAACAAGGCACCTGCATGACTCCTCCAACCTCTACAGCTTCCTGACAACCCATGGGAGTCGGTGGCCATGGATTTTATCATGGGACTCCCGGAGACCAAGAAAGGCCACGATGCCATCTTGGTCGTTGTGGACAGGGCAACAGGAATGGCCCACTTCATGCCCACAACAACTCGTGTCACAGCGGAAGGGAATGTGAGGCTTTTCTATGAAGGTGTCATCAAGTACGACGACTTACCCATTCGCATCATCTCCGATCGCGATCCACGCCTCGCCAGCCGGTTTTGTCTTCCATGGCAAGAACGGTTTGGAACACGACAAAACATGTCCTCAGCATTTCATCCCCAAACGAATGGGCAAACAGTGCGTATAAACCGCACACTCGACCCACCAATGGAGGATTGCGACGACTATTTGGCCCCAACCAAGTTTGCCGTGAACAATGCGGTCAACGAGTCGACTGGTTTTACTCCATTCTTCCTCAAGCACGGTCGGCATCCGGTGGTACCCGCTTCAACGGTGAAGTTCGGGGGTGGCAATGATCAGGTGCCCTCCGCCCAGGCTTTTGTCGAACGCATGGATGCCCTCTGGCGGGACGCCAAGGCTCACCTACATGCGGCTCGACAGCGTCGGAAGGCCTATGCCGACCAAAAACGTCGTGAGTTATCATTTATCTTGGGGATTGTGTGCTACTGAGTACACGGAATCTACGACTAAAGCCACCAGGTGCACGGAAGATGCTACCAAAGTAGCCTGGTCCTTTCATAGTGATTCAAAAAATCAGAGGAGTGGCTTATCGATTGGCCCTTCCACCAGCCATGAGCATCCATGATACCTTTCATGTGGGCCTCCTTGCACCATACACTTCAGAGGCCTCCGTTCAGCCACCGCCTCTTGTAGTCCTTGCCGCGGAAGGCCAGTGTGAGGTGCACCACATCCTCCAACACCGTGAACGCAATTTTCGTGCGAGTGGTTCAGGAGTACCTCATCCACTTGGACGGTTGTGGACCTGACCACTTTACTTGGGAGCCAGAATCGCGAGTGCCCCCTACAACAATCGCTGAGTATTGGGAGGAACTGGTTGCCCGTCGAAACCGACGTGCCCTTGGGGGTACCACCCCGGCACGAACCCCCTGGAGAGGATAACGGCACATGCCCTTAGGCTCATTATTGGCTAACTCCAGGTAGCTTGTCACGGGGACGCCTGGGCACCTATTGCGGGGACACTTCTTGTAGAGGGGGAGGAAGCGTGACCAACATGTTTTCTCTTGGAAGGCTGAACTACTTGTTAATGTTATTGTGCCAAATCCTGATGTTCTCTCTATTCACTGGGCTGTCACAACGATGATGAAGGGTCGTCTCAATCTCCATCACAAAAATGCACAACGAACCGAGGGCCGTTCTTAGCTAAAGGGGGAGGAATGTAACATTATGTGTTTTTAACAAAAGATGTAAACATAAAAGTCAAGACAGCCTTACGCAATTAATGCACGATTTCGCCAGGCTGGGTGACCTGTTTTGCAACCAAAGCTTGGAGGTCGGGCGATGCTTCACGAAAACACGTCAAGAAACAACAACTTCTTGCCATAATGAACAAATCAACAAATGCGTGGTAATAATCACGTCATGGAGATTTCCACCGTTATTTCTAAACACAGTATGTAAACAATGTAAACAATAAAATAAATCATTACCTTTAAGTGAATGAACGATGTAGCTTCGAAAGGCGCGGCGAGCCCTGACGACTCGGGCAAGGAAAAACAACTCCGACGAGGAGAAACCACTCCGACGAGGAGAAACCATTCCGACGAGGAGGAGGGTTATTCAGTTTTACAATGCGAACTTTTCCGAGATCGTTGAGACCTTTTTGTAAGTCCCATCTTACGTGGTACATATGGGCTGTGTTGGGTTTGATCGCTAAGTTCACGTTCAACTAGTGTTTCCTCCTCTAGTGCATTCCGTCCATGCATTCAGCAATATCTGTAGTCGTAAGCGCCAGTACCCCCACGACACCAGCAGCAGCAGCAGCAGCAGCAGCAGCAGCAGCAGCAGCATGAAGAGGCGGCGTGCTGCTGACTTCGACGACGACGACGACGACGAAGAAGCTGAGGCCGAGCTTCCCTCCAAGTCACCTAAGAATCAACGCAAGTCTAAGCAGCAGCAGCAGCCAGACGGCGCATCGAAGGTAGTGGCAGCTTGTCCTGCGAAAGCGTCAGTGGGGAAACAGTTGGAACCTATTATTCGCCGTTCATGCGTTCGCACCATGCCATGGCACTTCCGCCGTCATTGTCATGCCATTGCCACCGACATCGCCATCTTCATCGTCAGCACCTCCTCTGCCGCCGCTGCCGCTGCCGCCGCCGCCTCCGCCGCCTCCGCCGCCGCTGCCGCCGCCCCCGCCGCTGCTGCCGCCGCTTCTGCCGCCGCCGCCGCCGCTTCCGCGCCGCTGCCGCTTCTGCCACCGTCGCCGCCGCCGTCGCCATCGTCGTCATCACCGTCGCCCTCGTCGTCGTCATGCTGTGATCTTCATTTGATGGCTATCTCCGTGCCGTCCCTCTCCATCAGCTGTCGTTTTGTGAAGTCCGTAAAGCCTGTTTGTAGAGGCATGCAGATGCTGCATGAAGCATGAGAAGCATGGGAGGTCTCCTATGCTTCTCTTTATGCATCTCGATGCTTCGCTGAATGAATCTACATGCTTCGCTGCGTGCTTGCGCATGCTTTTCAACGTACGTCTGCGTGTAGAAGCGTGAGTGTCTCATTCCCTAACACTATCGCTGCAGGCAAACACGGCAGGTGACGCTGTTGAAACTCCTTTCCCCCCCCCCCCCCCCCCCCCCCCCCGTCTGAACCAGAAGGGGCACCAGGAGGCCCAACGCGACCACTGGGCGGAGCACAATGGTTGGCCGTGCAGAACTCAGATTGGGTCTCCTTCCCTGGCAATTCTCTGACCTTCCTCTCACATTTCTCAAGTCCGGCAGCCCCCTTTGTCCGCTGCCCTACTCCTGAACTCTTTCTCCTGCCGCCATACATTCTTCTTTCTCTCTCACTCTGCAGAATCCAGCAACTTCAGCGCAGGAGCCGTCTGCAGCCGCTGCAGCGGCAGCGTCCAACTTGGCTGACCTATCCCTCCCCGCAGTGCTTCCGTTCAAACGGAGGCAGCTGGAGGACAAGTACCCCAGAGGAGGCGGCGCTCGCGGGCGGCACTGGAAGCACCTCAAGCAGATCCTGCAGCTGGAGAGGGAGGAGCGCGCTGCTGCTGCTGCCGCTGCAGCGGCGGCGGCAGAGGCTGCAGGAGCAGCGGAGGGGACAGCAGCGCAGCTGGCGGACGTCCTTCCTTCTTGTGAGCAAGCTGCTGCTTTCATTCCCTCAGCCCATGTGGTGAGAATCTTAAAAAATCTCAACGCTTGGGATTGTGGTGGTTTCAGAGGATTGGTCGTTTTGTTCTTCTTGTAGTTCGACACAACGCTGGCTGGCGGTTAAGCTGGACTACATTCCGCAGTGCGCATGTGCTGTGGGATGTTGGTGGCTGACCGCCCCCATGAATGCAGTGCACGTGTGGATTGTGCATGTGTGGATCGTGCATGTGTGGATCGTGCATGTGTGGATCGTGCATGTGTGGATCGTGCATG
>SZWC01014271.1:50599-70199 GCA_023375785.1 Penium margaritaceum | reverse complement strand
GGGGGGAGGGGGAGAGGGAGAGAACGACCGGGGAAGGGGAAATGCCAAGCGACAACGAAGCAAATTTTGCGGCTTCGCCGCTAACTCTTGCCAGAGGAAGATGCCACGGCAGGAGGGGTGAAAGGTGGAGCAGAAGGGGGAGCAGAAGGGGGAGGGGAAGGGGGCAACGAAAGGGGACGGCGGGGCGGGGTTTACGGCCGTCTGCACGCCAGACATCAATTCACTGTATGGCCGGTCTGTTCGCCTCCCGCTCCGCTGGCTCTTCTGTGGGCGACCTCGTTGGTATGACAAGAGCGGCATACGCCATCTGCACTGTGGCCGAGTGCCATAGGAGCAGGCCTCTCTGGAAACTGGTGGTCCAGGGAACTCTGCCCCTCGCAATGGCGTAGCCGCACCCCCGATGCTCCTGCAGAGTGCGGTGTTGCTGCCGCTAATGCAGGTGCCGCCGCCGCCGTCGCCGCTTCTTCTGCTGCTGCGCGTGGAAATGGCCGGTGAGGGATGGTTCTTGGGCCGCTGGTCCACAGGGAACAAGTTGAGCAGGTTGTTTCAACTACTCACAGCTGCAGTTCCCAACATCCGGCAGCAAGCAAGCTGCCACGCATACCCGTTTGACATGAATAGGAGTCGGCGGTCCTGTTCCTGAACGGTAGCTGAGCCTTTGAGTTGAACGACATTGAGCATTCACATTCACCGGTGGAGAGGTATAGCAACTCCATTCATACGAGACACGAGGATGAGAATAGGGAGAATGTTAAACGGACTGTGGCATTCAATGAGGATGCCAGTTCGAAGGCATTTACTCTACTTTACCCAAACATCGTCGACATCTGGTACCTTAGATCCTTAGACCGCCCAGTCGGTCTATCTTGGCGTCTCAGCGCACGACACAGGCGTAAATCGGGTTGTGCTTTTTCACAAGCTCGTCCCTTTCATCACTTCCCAATGAATGCAAGGTCAACTCGAAATGATTTTCCTATCGACCAAAACTCTGTCGGACACTCACTGCCTAGGTTGTTCTTGGAATATGAACACAAACGCCACCCTTTCATAAACGATGTTCGCCTTGTGGGATACTGGTGGCCGTCTTGTCGGCTCTGGGAAGACAAGACAAATTCAAGAATTGGGACTCCGAAAACAGGTCTGGCAAGCGCAAAACAATGGTTCAGCCGTCTTCCATGGCAGATATAATTCATGAGAGGACGTACAAACCACAACAACAAATCTCTGGTCTCGATTTCAATCGTACCAGAATAACATTAGTAGTTGAGAACGACTGAAAGAGTTACACCAAGCAGTCCATAAGTGGTGACCATCTACCTGTTGCGTTTATTGGGGCTACTGGCTCCAACCAACTCGTTGGGGTCCTGATAGATTGTTGAAATACCTAATGTTGAACATCGGGCAGATACCCATGCTCCCAGGCAGGCAAATCTCAATGGCGATACGTGTTTGCATCTCCTACATGACGAACCACCTCAAGCACTTGGGCTTGAGAAATCACTCAATGTTTTCCTTCTTGCTTGACATTCGACGAGCTGAATAGGATGTGATCACCAATGTGGAACTAAGTGACCTTCTGACGCTTGTGGCGACGCTCAAGTCTTCACGAGAAACTATCAAGGTTCATACTGGATAAAAAATTGTTCTGTTGAATACAGATTACTCGTATGCTGCTTGAACTTTACCAAACTTCCATGTTTGCATGTGGTTTGTCACAAACCAGTTTCAAATATATCATACTTGGCAATTGGTGCATCAATAGCCCAGTCAATTCCATGTGGCTTTCAGAGGGCTGAGATTAGTTGTCTAAGCGCCTTATGGGTGTGCTTGCTGTGCTTGTCAGTCTCGTAATAGATTACAGTCCATATTCGGATTTGACAACTATAGCAAATCATCGTCTCATGCCAAGAAATTTCCGGAAAACCTTCCATTTCTCTTGCTGGTGATTGAGGATGGGACGCAGTGTAGCCTTGAAGATGTGGACAAAAAGCTGCAATGTCCTCTCGCCAATGACCGCTCTCATAGTTGTGGTGGGTACAAGCATCTTTGAGAACCCACCAATCACTTCTAGCATATCGTTCAATCCCTCCGGTGTGAGAGGGAAATCCGTCATCAAGCTGTCCGACCTTGCCATGCTTCACCAAGCCTGGTAGCAGTTAAAGCAAGCCCGTGCATTTGGTACCTCTCGATTCATGGCCTTGCCGGACATGGCACACGTTCAAAATGTTTGTGGTGTCAATTTAGAATCTTGCCCCACCGATAGTATTTCACAGTTTTCTTGAGCATGTTATCTTTGCAAGAGTATCCACTTAAGTCGTGTTGTGACAGTAGCCTTACAATAAAAACTATTGTAGCTCGCTCTTGGATAGTACAACAAACTAGAATGAATCCTCGTGGCCAGTATGATTTGTTGAACCGAGGCATTATGTTGTCATCCGCAATGAAGTACCCATAGCATTTAGAGTATTGTCTTGCGACGAAAGGGTCCCGCTATGCATGTTACATGCTGGTCTTGGCGTTATCAAGTGGCTATTAAGTTAGAGCATGTGCATAGCTTTCCTGCCAAGCTACTACTCAATTTTGTAACCAATGTTCTTGACAAAGAGAACTCCATCAATTGAGTTTTTCTTTGTCGTGGACTATGCTTCGTCTTGAGATATCTTTGCGCAAAACGTGTTGCTGCGAATGACACATCGTGAGCATGCTAAGTAGCACCACCACATTCTAAGCACACGCACAGCCATGGACATATTTTTGTGTAACATGTAGTTAATCCCATACTTCCATAGATTTCCAATGTGTACACAACAGGTTGGTCTACACCGTTGTTGTCTCAGATGATAACAACCATCGTTGCTCTTTTAGATTTGTTGATGGCCATTATGCAGTCCACAATTGGATGTGCCGATAGTAAGTTTCAATTTAAAGTTAAAGTGTCGCTCAAAGAGTTCGTTCCTTCTTGTTTTTTGTCTCCCCAGCTGCACTTTGTGGTTTTTCAAGCCAGATTGGATAGGAACAATGACACTCAACTATGATACTCTTTTATACAGATCAACATGATTTAAGGAAAATCCTTGAAATTGATTGGACATCTCAAATGCTGGCCATCATCAGCTAATGAGCAGCTACCACCACCTCTGTAGGTCCATCTTGATGTGTCCTCCGCTAATGTTCTGTCCTCATAAAATGATCAGCGGCCACCAAGGTCATCTGTAAAGAGGTTTCAAAGATTTCCACTTTGCTCCTCTTTAGTGCGGTGGTACAAGACGATGTTGTCGAAGTCGACAATAATCAAGACGTCAAGGTATGACCAAACACGTTTTATATTTCTGCCATGAACGGTGGTTGGCTGATTCATTAGTCTGAATGTCATGAACACGAACTCAAGAATCATATAGCAAGCACAAAACCCAATCTTTTAACTTCCTTATCACATAAAAAAACTCTGGTGGTATCCTCTCTACAAGTTGAACATGAAAAAAAAAGCTGCTAGTAGTTGGTATAAGAGCTCATTTGCATATAGGAGAGGGTAGCATTTCATGGGGGTACATGTAAGAGTGTGTGCTCTCAAAATATTCCGCCATTGTGTGTAAAGAGAAGAATCATTGCGGAAAGATAGACTTGGAGATAGTCGAGAATCATGAGCTAGAGAAACACAAGTTATGACAGGCTGTTTACAATGAGCAATGTACAAGGTATTCAAACTGTCCGGTTGAGTAGTCCTGGCCTCATCCTACTGCTCCTGTAGCTTGCTATAAAAAGCAACTTGCACCATACCTGATGTTGTACTTCCACATTATTGTCAGTGTGGAAAATCCCTGGCTGACAATCTCACCACATCCATGATTGGTTTACAATTGTGTATATTTGTGCATTGGACGCATACTACTCTGGCAGGCCATTCAGTAAGTCCGACGCCTCCTATTCTCATTCCCGGTGTGCCTTGGAGGTTGTTACAGTCACCATGATACACGGATTGCTACAATCATTGCACGGTTGCAGTCACTGGTTTGCTCCCACCATTGACCAAGACTGCTATCAGAGATCTGTCTCTGGAGTGAGTTCCTTAGCGTGTAACGTATTATTGACGCTACTCATAGAGTGGGTGAAATCCACTCTTGAGTGGAGTGTTTGGAACGTGAGGATATAGGCGCGAGAGAAACACCTCCCATGCGTTGGCGTGCTCCCCGCACCGGTGCAATTTGGCCCGTGTGCTCACTCCTCTTCCTCCTTGTCCTCCTCCTCAAATCCGCGGTCGAGTGGAGTCAAGCTCAACTGCGAGTTGACTTTGAGAAGAATGAAAAATAGCCTAGATGCACTTGAAACTTCAACAAGCCATAGGGTATGCTGCAAAATGAAGGGTACCTCATTACATTCACCCACCTTCATGTTGAAGACGTAACGTCTCTACGTGTCGAAGATAATCCTGGAGAATAGTGTTGGTACTTCCAAATTTCAAGTTGGTTTCTGGTTCCCATGAGCTTTGTTGAACAGGGTACTCCTTCCACTACACCAGAACCTCACACGGATGTCCCCTTTGGTATTTTGCCAGAATCTTCTCCACCTGAAACCTCTTGCTGCCTTGAACCTGGATAGTAGGGAATGAAGCTGTCCCACGACTCTAAAAGAGGGTGTTATGGTCGCGATATGCATGAAACATGACAACGGGGAACACCGGATGGATGGTGCAACAAGCAAGAAGAGACGACTCGCTACTTTTATAGAATGCGTAGCGGATCCATCCATCCTGGCTCGAGTTTTGGGCTCCCAGCTCACATCAATTGCATGCTGGAAGAGCTCAACATGACTCATTCACCCATGTGAAATTCCTCTACATATGCTTGTCTATCTCTTTTTGCTAAAGATATTGCGCCTTTAGTGAGCATTAATGTGCATCATCTGATATGGTGATAAGCCCATCAGCAATTTTTTACATTGCCCAGAGAGGTGTTTTTCTAGCAAGGGCTGATGGGCTTTGTCACTACCAAAAATGAAACAACCCAAATGGTGAGTTCCCTATTGCTAAGGACAGTCCTGAGTTGTAGGAAAACTTTGCCATGCCAAGTTTCTCTAACCATCCCTCTCCAACTAGTGGAGCCACTCCTTACAGTAGCTACTCTAATTTGTTGTTGATGCAATTGATGTTCCCATCGCTTTGTGGGTGGTATGGTTAGCTACACCTGCGTGCATAGCTCTCCCATGAGATATGCTGATAACTGCAAAGGGAAGTGTGGATTGCTATATAAGACCAGCACCACTGGCATTCCTTGCAGCTTGATGATATGAAAACAAGTTGAGCTTTCCTAGCAGTTGCGATGCACTTTGGAGATGCGATTAAGCATGCCATTTTGAAGAACTGGTCCACTATAAAAAAGGAATTTCTCATGCACTGTATGAAAATCCTTGCATTGCGTTGTCATCACAAATTCTCAAGCATTTTCGGGCATAACGATGCATGTACGACATTGCTCAAGACTTATAGGCAATCCACACCCACTGGGTGGACATTTCTGGACATTGCCATGTAAATATAGGCATCACCATGGCAAATGTAACAAGGTCTTAGTCCTTCTTTGGCTTCTAACCTATATCTTCACCAACCATCTGCACAATAATTGAAAAATACGCATTAAATCCTTCAATTGTAGATTTCTTCCCTCAAGGTTCCATCAACATAGTTGAAATGCTCTCAACAAGCATCGTTAACGAGGGAGTGACCATTTATCCACAGAATTCTCAATAACCATTGGGGTATCCATGTTTCGCACATTAACCACGCAATATCCAAATGTCGAAACATCAAGAATAGTATGTCCACCTATTTGTGCATTCAATGTGTTACACACGTGTCTTTGTATTTAGAGTGAATTAGTTGGAATACCCGCACCGCTTGCACTCAAAGCTAGCGTGTCCACAAATTGAAAAATTGGCATGACAGATGTAGCACATTGACGAAAAGTACGAGATACCCATGAATATCATGTCTTCTCATGGTGTACTCGGGTGCAGAAAACTAACAATGGCATGCGAACATGCCTTTTCTTTTTTTAGCATTGGTGTGTTGTGTATAATCTCTATGTTTGGTTTACATGATTCAAACATGTACAACATATTTGGGAATTGTGACGTCATCTCCATGAAGAATTGCACAGGTTAGGGTCTTGGTCTGGCGTCATTGAGTTCCAACGTGCGTAATTGAGTTCAGTTTTACTGTATTTTTGAAGGGGATAATCGTGTTTTTGTATGAGTGTGACAGTGATGTGTACTTGTTGATGGTGTTCCGTAGCAGGGTTGTGGGTGTGCGCAGAAGAAAACCAATCTGATTTGTCTATGGGTCCACCGTTGTGAAATATTCACCTCGCGGTATACCGTTCCCAAAACACCGAACTTGAGTATGCCTTTTTCATTGTACCGGATGCTGGATACGCGATAGCAATGTTACAATGATCTGGGCATGCCACTCCAAAATGAGTAGGTGGGGCACACCAACTCAAAATTTTGACATGGTGGGTACCTCGTCTGTCGGTCCTTATATTGTTTTACATATAATTAATGCGATGTTCAATCCACTTTCACATAATCATGCCATATCCGCATTCGGACCTTTGGCAAGTCGACTGGTGGCGAATGATTCCTTATCGTTTGACTGATGTTGCCTCTGACGACCGGTAATCGGTGACAAAGCCTGACGGCATGGCTGTTTGTTGTTTTCCAATTGTCAAACACCAGTATCTGACCTCGATGCCAACAAGACATCTTCGTTGCTAGTGTTTAGCGATGGCTCATGCAATGTGTGATGTACGTGTGATGATGTTTTCTTAGAGATATTGCGTTTTTCTCTTGGCTGACATGATCTCGTGCTTTAATGTGGAGCATGTAGTCCCTAGAAATGGTGTGCTTTCAAGCAAAAACAGTGTGTATTGGCCCCAGCAGCCGTTGTTCAAGTCGTAAGATGTCATTCACACATAATGTTGACCCGAAGGACATGGAATTTGTTGTAAAAATGAATATAAAATTCCTCACTTCATTTGGAATTAAGCATTGTAGTTCTTTGTTAATGATATGTACGCGTAGAATACAAAGAATATGTGCAAGAGTATATCTAGGTATTACCCACAGAATTTGGTTATGTGTATGCCATACCCTGCATTTGGAAGAATGAAACTACCTTACCCGGTATGATATTGTGTACATAGCTTACTTTGACCTCTCGACTCACGTCCATTGCCTTGAAGAATCCTGATGTGGTAGAGGGTACGGAAGACTGGGGTAACAAACGCAAGTCCTACACCTGCTAGGCAGTTGTGACCAGCCATCAAATAAGCTACTTCCATCACTGAACGTGCTGGCTGCCCTCCTGGAGTGACCACATCTTCTCTCAAGATAATATAGTGTTATACTGTTTTGTGTGTGAAGTGCAATGGTTTGATTACGTGGTTTTGCCTTGCATGTGAGCAGGTGTTAGTTCAGACAGGCATAGTGCAAGCCAAAACTCTGGTTGTGAAAATGTGTGACATGAGAGGGGTATTCTCGTGCAAATTTGAGCAAGCACCGACGAGCTCCAACCTGGAAGTCGAAGGGTGGGCTTGACTAGCAAGTTCCACCCTTTAGGTTCACTCTCTCCTGCGTTTGTGACTCTCACTTCTTGCACACAACTTTGTTTTGACCACTGTCATTGGCATTCTGACCATAATGTCATGTTGCACATGCGAGGGACAAGGGGCACAGTGTTACTGTTTTGGTATCAAAGCTGAGTCAAAGATTGTTTTGCTGTATTGGAGAAGCACCTCACGGTATCGGGAGGGCCTACTGAACAATAGGCATGGAGATGGCTAAGCATAACTGCATCTACGCATAGCACAAGTGGTAGTTGCAGCCGTGGTGGCGGCTGCTCTAAGTAGTGACTTCAGCGGCAGTGAGGCATAGCAGTGGGCAGCATGCAGCAGTCACAGTGACGTCTGTGCATTTGTAGCACCGGCGATAAAAATGTGGGGCAGCAACTGTACTGACACCATTGTGCATTTGTAAGGAGTGGTTGTAGTCAGCGGCTACGACATTGTGCATTGCCATAGTGATAGCTGTGTATGAGTAGCATTAGTGGCAGCTATGTTGAGCAGCACCTGCTGCAAGGGTGGCGTACAGCAGCAAGTAGTAGCGGAGAATAGCGGCTACGACATTACGCAGTGGCAATGACACTTGCAGTGCTAGCTCCTCATCCGATGCTATGGTGATGACAGCTACACAGAGGAGCATCGGAGTGGCGGCAATAAAAACACCAACATCCAATAGATGCAGTAGTGGGCAATAGTTGTAGCAGGACATTGACAGTAGGCCGCAACAGCAGCCAGCCGGAACGGCTGAAGTGACCGCCTCACAGCAGCAAAGTCAGGTCTGGGGAGGACCCACCACCGTAGCAATAGCAACAACATCAGTAACGGTAGCGGAGACGGCGCTCTGCCGTTGGATCAGGTCTCGTATTCCCCTCCCACTTACTGTCCGGGCTCCCCTTTACTCCTGGGTTGGATGGGGGTGGTCCAGGTACACACGTCCAACCGCTACAGGCCCTAACAGATTTCACACGCGCACTAGGACGGGGAAAACACTGCCGGAAGCTTTTTGATAGCAGGGGGAGATTCCATTGATGTTTTCCATGCTGAAAAAGCCCTTGACATTGATCCCACACCCAGTGGGGCGGGGTAAACGCTACCTTTTTCATAACATTGGCTTCCACCAAACGGCAAAGCCAGCAACAACAGTATACGATTGCAAAAATCCACTTGTTGCCATGCCCAAGGACCCACCCGACAAAGTCGACAGGACCTGCTCCACTATAGATGTTCGCGTTGCTGCCTCAAGCATGGTAGGCGACACGCCGGGCATGGTCCGGGACAGATATGCGTCTAGTCCAAGCTTGCTGGCATGTGGCCTATGCAAGCTACATGAGTAGTAGGATCAATAGGCTGAACACACGGCCAATTTGATGGCTGATTTGTTTAAGCTCTTCTGGAATGTAGCTCAGCCATAGAGGTAGTAGCAGCACCAGTAGCAGCAACAAAAGCAATAGTAGCAGTAGTAGTAGTACCAGGAGCAACAATAGGAGCAACAATAGGAGCATCAACGGAATCTCCTCTGTGATGCTATGTGTAAGGGCAAGATGACTGTCGAGAGTGTGGTTACAATTGACATTGAATGCTCCTCTAGGAGAATTTGATGCTGAGCCGTCGGACAACGTTCTTGAGTCAGATTCTGATGCTAGTGATGAGGAAGGCATGTTACGGACGCATCTTGCATTGGATGAAAAGTGACGTTAGACCCACTCAACGCGGAAAGCTACACCAAGAGGCAAACGATCCAAGCAACACGCTCATTGTAATCACAGACCTAGTCCCCTTAGAGGGCAAGATGTTGTACCTAAGCCTGGGATTGAGGGAAGATTCCCTGTCTCCACCACTCAAGCAAGTTGTCCTAATACCTCTGCGGACAACTAAGCCTCGCAAGTGGTTTGTGACCAACCCTCCCGCCAACCGGCAGGAGGACAGCTACACCACCTGGGATTCGTGGTTCCACATGCGGGTACTCAGCGAGGGGGAGTACCCATGCTATACTAGTTTGTACCGGAGAACAGACTCCTTGCAGATAAAAACCGCCACCCGCATCGCCTACGGTCTCCTGAAGGCCATCCCAGAGGACTACACCCTCGACTTTGAACCCTTCATTGGTGATCCCCGCACCGGTAGTGGGGCTGACCTGCGTGGTGCCAAGAAACTAGCAACCACAGTTTTTGAAGGAGCGACCATGGAAACCACATCACAGTGCCTCTCGGACATCAACTCTCTACGCCAGGGTGCACATGAGACGCCGGCCGACTAATGGCGGCGAGAGATGCAGCTGTACATGGCCCTCCGGAAAAATGGGCCTGGTCAACTCATGGCATTCAACACCATCTGAATTGGTGTTGGATGCCTGTACGCAAAAACCTTTGACAACTTTAGTCTAAAGAGTCTTCAGGAGATGGCCAAAAGAGGCTTGCTATTGTCATGGGCCACCAAGCACTTCCTACACATGGAAGGAGTCGGAGCAGCAAATGATGCCCATCATGGCGCAGCAGCCACAGTTGCCACAACAGGCCAAGCCACATGCACCATCCGCCCCACCTCCCGCTTGACATTGTAGTCGACGTAAAAAATTGCAACAGCAAATGGCTTAGCCGTAACAGTTCAAGGGAAGAAGGGAAAGAACAACAGGCGGGATGGCAAGGATGACAAGGGACAGGAGACCCCAAAGCCGACCTAGGGACAACAATGTGTGCGCTATAACTACGTGAAGGTGCACGGCTACATGGAATGCAAGCTTCCCAATAGCTGGAAAAAGATTGCGAAAGGGCTACAAAAGGCGTTGGAGTGGCGTGAAAGCACCTCCACACATTCCGCGACGGTGACCGAACCGCCACCCACTTTAGCACCGGATACCGTCACAAGCAATGTTCGTGACTTGTCACCGTTCGAGCAACAACTTGCAATGCAGGCCCATGATATCGCCAAGCTCCGTCAGCTCTTACGACTCACGGCTCTGGGAGGTGTGAGTACATTGACTGAGAAAAGGGGTTACATTATTGGATCTGTCAATTCCGTGTCGTGTTGTTGGGGTGGTCGCGATAGGGCACAGTGCGATGTTAAGTCTGTCAAGGCATTTGTTGTACATGATGATGATGTTGGCATGTCCGCTGTCTTATCGCAATCTCGACATGTGATGACAAATTGTCATGGCTTGATGAGTTGCAATCACGTGTCGCCTTTATAGCTTAGTAGTCATCTGCTCAAAAACATCTGCCTACGACCTATACCATACGCAACTATTTTATCACATTCCTAGAGCTCGTGACGGGTACCACCCATCACATGACATGTCGCCACCGTGATTTTTTTTTGCTTGGTCGTGAGGGCCTTGTGTGGTCTGTTTAGACAACTGCAAGGTATGAGGTTCCTTTCCAGTGTGAGGATGTTATGAAATTCCATGGACCATTAGGGCCATTAACATATCCAACTTGCTCTCTGTGCCTGGTCTAAAACTCAACTTGCTCTCTGGATGTGCCTGTATGTGAATGGGTCTCAGTGTTGTGTTCACTGGTGAAGATGCTATCGCTAAAGTAGTGCTCTGTGGCAAGGCAGTTGGAGACTTGTACCACGTCTCTGACAACCTCACATCCAATCCCGTCACTCAATCCCCCACTCCATGAGTGTTTGTGCTAGGCATACTATCTCTTGAGTACCAGCATCTACTACATATACACTTGTGCCATGTCCACTTGAACAATGTCGATCGCTTGATGCGCACACAACCCGTGCTCGGTCTTGACGCAACGTCCTTTGAGGCACCGCCTAAATCTGATTGTTTGCAGTGCGCTCATGGTAAAATGCATTGTGCCACATACCCTATGTCCAACTCATGGGCCCTAAAATCTCTCAAGTTGGTTCACTCTAATCTCCTAGGACCCCTTCCCGTGGAGTTTCAGGATGACATAAGGCGATACCTCCTGACAATCACGGACGATTTTACTAGCATGTTGTGGATCGTAAATCTTTTCCTAAAGAGGGATGTTGCACTCGCTCTATGCACATAACTCGTTACGGCCAAACGGTAGTCCGGCCACACCCTCCAAAACATTCACTTTGACCGAAGTGGTAAGCTCATGGGGGACTTAAACCGGAACATTGCCAATGTGGGGTGTTTCACAACCTCTCCATCCCCGCCACGCCGTAGCAGAATGGCGTGTCTGAGTGCTGGAACCGCACCATGGAGGATGTGGTTCGCTCAATGTGGGTGGACAGTGGTAATCCATAAGCATTCGCCTTCAAGGGCATGGCCTACGTGACATGGGTCTGGCATCGGATCCCTCATGGCCCCTTCCCAAACGCACATCCCATATCAATTATGGTACAAGCGTCGTGCCGACATCCGGCTCGCGCGTGTTTGGGGATCTCTTGCCTCCACCTCGTTCACACCACAAAAGCAACGGTGCAAGTTCTCTCCTTGAGGTTGCGCCTGTGCATTTGTGGGTGTGGCTTCATTCTCCAAGGCCTTCCAACCTTGACATCTATTGCCTCTCCGGGTACCCCTTCCGCATGTGTACCTGCAATCTCTAATGCTGTGGCCCAAGGAGCGTCTACTCGGTTGTACCGGTCGCAACAAGAGCGACGACCATCGTGGTATCTACACCAACAAGGACGTTTGCTGCCGGCGTCCCGTCAGTAACAGTGATTCCAATTGCTGCTACTGTCATTACGTTGATGGTTGCCGACATGCCCACTGCCTCGACTTCTACTCCACATGTGTCGGCTCTCACTGCCACTACTACTACTACTGCCCCATCCACAACTGCTGCCACACCTGCCTCTGTGGTCGTGGTCTCCTGCAGTCTCCATCTCCATCTATATCTCTCTTTCTGTCTCGAACTCCGCATTGGAACACTTGTCTATCTCCGACTCCATGTCAGACCACTCGGATGTCTCATCCTCACTAAGAGCGTCTTGTCGTGACGCACCGTCTGTTGCATCCCTCTTGCACTCTCCGGTGGTCGTTGGTGGACAATCCTTCCCCCCTTCAACTGATGCATCGGTAGAAGCTACGGAGAGATGCCGCAACAACCTTGCAACTAGGGACGAGAGAGTCATCTCCGTGGTGACGTCTGCTACTACTGCGACTGCTACTGCCTCTTGGGCGCGTCTTGCCAAACATGTCGTCCTTTGCCTCGTGTGCCGAATGCGAGCGCCACGACGAAGGGACACAAAAGCGGAGGGGTCAAAGGTTGGGATGACTCCAACTGACTCTAGCAAAAGGCAGAGCGCATCAAATGTGGAGCAAAGGTTGGGAGGCGTGGCATCGTCAGGCGATGAAATTGACAAGGTTGAGGATGGCAAGGAAGAAGATGCAGTTGTCTACAGTGGCATGGTGGAAACGGCCCACTCAGAGACCACATGATCTGTGAGATGTTGCACCATGTGCTTCAAACCCTGGAGCCCGACATACAACACCACTATAGCTACACTGAGGGGTGCCATAGTGTCGGCCGACGTCTCTTTGCCGGATGGTGAAGAAGAAGGGTGGGATCATATCCTGGGCGGTCGCCACCCGGCAGGGCGATGGCGACACTGGCGCCAGCCATGGTGCCGATCGCCACAATAGTAATACCTAAGGCTGTTAGACACCTGAGGCGTATTCCATGGCTATAACTGCCAATGTGGAAGCGGCGTCTGCCATGCATGCAGTGCCTGTGCCAACCACAATGCTAGTTGTGCTTCCTGCCATGCCAGTCTGCTCATCTCCGGAGCTTGGCGTGGGTGAGTGCACATGGCACTTGCTCCCGCTGAAACAAGGCCACAAGGGGAGGTGTGTGATCGAAGCACAGTCTCTTAGATGTGCTACAACGTCGACACAAGGACAGCCACCACCACACTAGTGGTGTGTTGTTGTGCGATTGCATGCTACTATCGTGCGACTAGTGTAACATGTAATCTCAAATTCCCTTCAATGCTGCTGTTGTTGTCGTTGTTTCCTACGACCGCCGTCAATGCTGATGGTAGTGGTCCTCACCACACTTCCAGCGGTTGGTAACGCTGTTGGTGGTGCCGTTGCAGCTGTGGCTGATGCTAGTGTACCTATCGCGGTCACCAAGTGATAGCTGTGACCTTCAGCCACCTGTTTTTTCTTTTTCCTTTTCTTCCTCCCCTTTTTTCTCTCTTCTCATTTTCTTTTTCTTTTGGTGCCACCTCCTCAGATGCCCCTTTTGGGGTCATTTTGGGGAGCCCTACTCGAGGACACCCTTGTGTCCTCTCCCCCCTCCCTTTTCTTGTGTGTGTTGGCTCAAGCCTCGCCTCGAGCGAGCTCGCTCGGCAAACTCGCCAATTGGCAAGCTCACCAATGGACGAGCTCCTCGACGGACCCCCCCTCCTTTTCCAGATGAGCTCGTAGCAGTAGGAAGCTATCGTATAGCTTCTTGTTGTTGCAACGGTGGTGGGGGCAGTTGCAGCTGCTTTTGCAGCTGTTGCGCCTGTTGTGCCTGCGCGTGCACCTTCTGCGATAGCTGAGTAGCTACGTGCGTACCTGTTACATTAGCTGTGCACTGCTATGCTGAGCAGCAGCGCTTCACAACTCTACTACAGACTGTGGTTGTGCCTGTTGTTGAAACTCTATTGTTGCTCACTGCTACTATTGTTGCTCGTTGCCACCTATTAATGCTACTGCTTGCTGTCACCTATTACTGCTGCTCACTACTCATTGCTTGCTACTGCTGCTACTGCTTGCTCTCGCCTTCTACAACTTCTCATACCCACTTAATACTACTGCTCACATCCGTCTGCTACTACTGCCATTCGCTACTATTGCTGCTATTTGCGGCTTCTGCATACTGTAGCTACCGCCTATTTCTATTGCTAGTGCTAGTTGTTGCTAGTGCTAGCTATTGGTAGTGGTTGCTAGCTATTGCTAGCGGCTCCTCATGCCGTCGGCATTACAAGCTGCTACCGCCATTGCTGCAAGCTACTATGGCTCATACACACTGCCACTGCTCGTTGCCATCGCAGAAGGCTGCTCTTGCGAGCTGCTTGTCCTTCCTTTTGTTGTGTAGAGGCCGGTGGCGAGACACGGTTTCTGCTGCCACCTAATGCTGCTGCTGCTGCTTGGCGTGGCTATTGCCCGTAGCCGCACCCGCTGCAAGTGCTTCCTACCACTGCTATTTCTATGGTTGTTGTTGCTTGCAATTGCTACCGCTGTCTGCGTTGCCTCCACCGCTTTGCTACAATGTAGTCGTGGTGGGTCCGTCTAGAATCTGTTGTTGTGCTATGGATTGCTGTTGTTGCTGCTAATACTGTATCTCTACTGTAGAGCACAACGAGTTGTGGCTTGTCCGCTCTGATACCAAGACAAACTTCTTGGAATCTTCCTGACCGCTTGCCACTTGACTAAGCATCAACGCTGAGTCAGTGTGTGCTAACAGTCACAAGTCATGCACGCAACTACAAGGGTCTGGATAGGGATACATACAGAGTGTCAGGAAGCTCAAACTGAATATGAATGTAGAGAGAAACATGACAACGGACAAGCACACTGCATGAATAACTGATGCGGAGCACAATGGGTGTTGCATGCGATAGTGCCAGTTTGTCCAGAAACCCAGTCCAAAACCACTCTTTTGGCCGTAACATTGCGCACAGGTACCCAAACGCAACATCGTCTAAAACTAAAGATGCAAAATCTCAAGCCGGACGCTACGACTTGTCACATGCACAATTCCGACATTGAGCAGTGGACAGAGAATGCAAAACAGGCAAATCCGACTCGAGAGCCAGTTCACCGAGAAAACTGTAGCGTCTGCAACAAAATTGTAGACCAACTCAACAAGCACCTGAGGCGTCGTGGCATCTGTCTAGCAGCTGCTGGTGGGTGGAGTCACCATCCATCAGTGCTCCGGTGCTAGCTGGAGCTAACCAACCCAAAACCACTTTTTGGCCATAAAACTGCACAGAGGTATCCAAAGGCATCACCGTCTGAGCCTAGAGATGTAGAATCTCAAGTCAGACGCTACAACTGGTCACACGCACAGTAACGGCATCAATCGGTGGACAGAAATTGCAAAACAAGCAAATTGGGTATGAGTGTCAGTCCACCATGAAAACTCTAGCGTCTACAGACAAACCAGAAAGGACCACATCAAGCAACGGGGATGTCACGGTAGCTGTCTTGCAGCTGCTGGTGCACGGAGCCACCACTCGTTGGTGCTCTAGCACCAGCTGCGTTCGCATCAGGGATCATGTCGTCGTGCTCTTCAGTAATGCTGCTCCATACCACCAGTACGGGATAAACGGATAATCACCATGTCGTCGTTCATGACGGGTGGAAGCCACACAACATCTGGCGTCTACAAGTTTTCAACATTCACAAACCCTTCTTTTGAGGGATTTGTGAATGTTTTAGGTAGGGTCTGCTCCTGATTTGCATGGGGGGTCCAAGACTCCTCATGTGTTGAATGGGAACCTATCGGGCCCCGCTGTAGCGGGGCCTAGCAGGAGCTCGCGTAAAACCGAAACCCTAAAACCCCGAATGTCATTTGGGGTAGGGTTTGACTATGTTTTGTATGTTAAATCGGGAATCTGCGTGTTAGGAGAAAACATGAACAAGTGATCTCGCTCGATCTCAAAAACGGCTGTTCTCGCTCAATCGGGATTCTTGTGTGGGAGCAAGAATGGCGAGGGGAGTGGACATGCCCCACCTTAATGGACAGATTGTCAACATAAATTGATCGCTAGATATGGTGTCACCAACCCCCTTACGGATTGTGTAGAAGGGTTACTGTACCCTATGTGCAAAACAGTCAATTCCTAAAACAGAAAACAACTTCATACAGAATGGGAAGCAACTACAAATCCGAGGTTTTGTACAAGTTTCATCATGGAAGTCCACTGAAAGTCCACATCCTATTTGGAGGAGGAAGGGAATGAAGTCGAATATTGATGTCACGTGCACAATACAACTGCCCTGGCTGACAACAGTGTGGGGTAAAATCATCATCGAAATCTTCAGCATAGTCTTCGTAGTCCATGTTGCTATCGACATCGCAAAACATGTCATCATCCTCGTCTGTGTCTTCCCCTATAACACTTGAACCAGATGACGCGTCACCTTGTACTCAACATGTGTAGTGAAACACCTTGGTGACATGGGCATGATTGTCAGCATGCCACGACCTGGAAATTAACTATGTAGTACACACACCAGCCAAGAACAGAAGCACACTTCCACATTCACTCAACATTGACTGTTGCTTGGGCCTATAACACTAGTCAAGTGCGGGCCCTTATCTTCCACCTCTTAGCTTACATTGCTGTCAAACACATGGAGCATCCTCTCTTCTGGCGCTGGGGAAAACTTCCCCTTCACTTCCTTGCTCAGCTTGCGGCGATCTACAAGTAAACATTGGATCCACATGTAGAGTGGGACAAAGCAGGAGAAGGGAAAAATCTGGCAAATCTCAACAATGCGAACGTTTAACGACTCCACTGCATTGGAAGTCCTGTGTGTGCTACGTCCAAGATGGTAGGAGAGCATGCTCCACTACTCCTTTGGGATCCCCCCCCCCCCTCCTCCTAGTTAGCACCCAGTAGCATGATAGCAGTGCGGGGGGTAGCGCGACATAGTTGCTTGTTGCACCTCTACCACTCTGCCTTGGTCAGAGCGTGGGCCAAGCACCAAAACCAGTAGCCCGATTGCTTGTCGTGTTTTTGCTGTATGTTCTTCCGCAAGTAGAAGGCCTAGTAGCTGTGCATAGCGCCTGGTAGCTTCTTGGGCACATCGTTCAACAAACCTTTGTCGCAGTGGTGTTGACGATGGTGCCTTCTTGCACAGCTGTAGGATACGCCAAAGACAAGTGTAAGCAAAATCACTTGGAATTATCTTTGTTTTCACCACTCACAATGGTCCAAGTCATGGACACTGCGTTGTTGCTTGCATAAAAAATCATGCAGATGAGCAAAACTTGCTTATGCCCGTTCTTCAAGTGTGTGCCATCCATGGTCAGCAGCCGCCGGCAGTGTAAGAAGTCTAGGATGGTGGCCCCGGGCACGACAAACCTATGATGAAAAGCACCGCCTTTAGAGGCCTCAACAACGGCATGTGTGTTGGAATCCACACGCATGAGCTGCAAAGGAAAGCAAACCAAATCAGCCAGTTGGCTTCCAACAAGCAAAAGCAATGAAAGCAGAGTAAGAAAGGAAGAAACCAATACCTCCTCATGGTAGACTAGAAATAGAATCCATGCCTTGTGCTTTGGCCCCATAACACGCTCCCGTGTCTTTGGTTTTGTGTAGTATAGAGTGCTCTTGTCAACCTCATTGCCTGTGTTTTTCTTCACAATGACCTCAAGAACCTTCATATTGGCCATGGGGCTATGCTTTAGCATTGAGGCAATGTGAGGAAAAACCCACCGCACCGTCTTTGATGGGTCACCACGTCCAGTTCTAGGAACGTAGTGGTGACTGCCCACAAACTGCCAAAAAACCGTTTCCATGTCGTGCGGTGACATGGACCTAAAACAGCCACGAACACCTCTTCTTCTTCTAGTACTCACAACGTACCTCAAAACGTATCTTTCTGTACATTCATACAGTTCGCTATGGCATAGTCTTCAACAACTGCATTTGCATCCTCGGTCATTGGGAATTCCATCCCAGACTGGAAAAAGTTATGTTGTCTTGTGCCTTTTTAGCATTTAGTCATCGGTTTCTTCATCTGAGGATACCGCAAAGGCACAATTAGGAAATGTTAGTTCAAAGACAAAAAAAAGCCCCACAGTACAAGCATGATGTAGTGAACCAGAATAAGCATTGAATTACCGTCGCCATCAATGAGACAAAAGGTGGTGTTTCCATCATGTTCAAGGGATGTAATGAGAACACGTGGTTGCTGTTTGTGCTGCAAGTCCTCGTCATACACCTGAACTTGGGGTGGGGAAGCTACACCTGGCTGGTCGTGTGAAGCTCTAGCACTGCGTCGTGATGGTGTGATGGGTGGTGGATCCTGGGACCTATGTTTATGGTTGGCAGCCTAGCTGAGTTGTGCAGCCATCTTTGGAAAAAATGGATATCGCAAAATGAGGTGTAAAACTAAGTGTATGGTGTGTGCACTCTCACCAGGTGCAGATGCATCCTCCACGACGGAGGCCTCTTTACCAACAGGAGACAGGTGGACCCGCTCTCTGCAAACGACTTAGTCAACATCATAGAGATACAAACTAGATATGCCCCTCTTCCCTTAGGCAGTTGTGTGGAGGATAGCACTCTGGTTTGAACGAGAATGATGGCAGTCAGAACTGAGGTGTGCGTTGTGCGCATATGCAAGAAGAGAGAGAGAGAGTGAGGAACTACTGGGTGGAGCTCGCTATCCGATCCCATCCCTCGGCCGGCATGTTGGAGCTCGCTGCCGCTCACTTGAACTTCACGAGCACACCTCCTCTCATGTCCCACGTGCCCACAACCTGAGATTGTTCCTAAACTATGCATAACAAAAACACCATAGTTTCACAGTAAGCACCAAACTAGGTCACTAAGCCATTGTAATTCAAGCATTTATAAGTACATTCGTGGATTGTTTTTGGCAGAATGACCATGTATCCCTCGTTTCAGACAAAAAGTCCAATCCCCCCCTTGCTCGCAACAATAAGCCCCATCCCCCCCTTTGTCGGAACAATAAGCCCCATCCACCCTTCCGTTGGAACAACAAGCCTCATTCGTCCTTCCCCCAGAACAAAAAGCCTGATTCGCCCCTGCCTCAAAACAATAAGCCCCATTTACCCCTCGGCATTGTTGAACTTGTAATCTGACTGTACACTTTTTGTTTGGTGTAGCGGGAGGGCCGGTTCGGCCCTCCCTCCTCGCTGATGCGAGGGGTGGTTGCGCACCACCCCTCGCGTCAGCGAGGGCTGGCCGGCGGCCAGCAGTTCGCTGGCCGTCGGCCAGCTCGCTGCCGGCCGGCTGGACGGCCGGCGGCCGGCCAAGCGACCGGCCGGCCAGCCGCCAGCCGCAGATCGCGGCCTCAGCCGGATCGGCGGCTG
>SZWC01014271.1:15613-42760 GCA_023375785.1 Penium margaritaceum | reverse complement strand
CCACCGGCCGGCCAGCCGCCAGCCGCCGATCGCGGCCTCAGCCGGATCGGCGGCTGGGAGGCCACGAGGGCCTCGAGGGCGAGGCCTCGTGGCCTCGTGCCCTCGCCCCCCCTCGCCCTCCTTGCAAACGAGCAAGAGAGGACGAAGGGATAGGGGTAGCGATGGGAGGTCGAAATAGCTGGCGCGAAATCGCCGACGTGCCTCGCACGCAACGATTTCACGCCAGAACGACAAAACATGAATCGAAGTTCGTTTACGACGAACTTCGACATAAAACGAACGAAATAACTCGTGCAAACACACGAGTTCGAGGGAAAAACACCCGGTTTGGGTCCCAAAACCAGGGGTTTGGTTAAAAACGGAAATGGGCCTCCGGAGACTCGAAATATTCGAGTCTCCCTGCTCTGGGTCGTTGATGACGATTGCCCCTCAGTCTTGCAAAGGGGGTAAACCCCTGACGCGGACCGAGAACGCCATTCTGTGAACTCCGACGACGACTTCAGAGCAGGAGCTGGAGACACGCCCGTTACATTTGGTGTAGGAGAATGTTGAGCTGGTGTTATTCGCACACTGATTGTAGGTTTTGCACTTTTTCTTCATGCACCCACACGTCATACATGGATGTGTGTGACAGTTGCAAGTCCGACGCCGTGAACATTGATAGATATGAGCACAAATACGTTCCGTTCCATGTTGTTTTTGTGTTGTGAAAATGGGGGTATACATTCGTTGCCAACACATTGCATTTCTTTCAGTTTTGTTTCATCCCACAAACCATATTGTTGCATGGCTGTCTACACAACATCAGCATTATCATTGTTGTATTGAAACACCCCCTGATCGAGCCGGGGGCTTGAGCTGGGAGGCGTTCATGCAGTGGCATGCATACGTGCTGCCAAACCTAAGACTTGCCTGGCCAGGTCAGCGAATGGTAAGCGGGCCCATTTGATTGCGTCGCTAAATGTCTTGACAGTTGTCCCTATGCCAAATACCACGGGAGCCTATCTTGAGAAACTGTTGAGATGTTGTTGTCACTGTCATGCAACCACAGGTTGCCATGGCCAAGTGCCAGGGTATGAGACGACATACTCCAAAGAACGTTGCCGCCGGTCGACATGGGCATGCACGAGGCTACGAGGTTGTATGCTCGTAGGTACGTTTTCGCGGACAGTGCCCTCATCTTAAGTGTCTTACCATTCTCCGTTGGGCAGGCTGTGGGATGCAGTATCCCAGCGTTGTGCCTCTCTGCTCGCTCCAGTATCATCCAGTCTTGTATTGGTTTTGTTGATGCCGTCAACACCGCCTCCAACCATAGCGATGTTGTAGCTCCATCGCACGTGACTTCGTCATGGTCGACCAAGTCGTAGAGCACACCGGTTAGCCTAATCCGACGGGTAGATTGGATGTATAGCATGCTACATTATGGACGAAACACCTGTTGTTTTGAATGACTTCTAAGCTCCACGCGTGGCGTTTAGCCACAAGACCAACTCCGGACGAGAACGATCTGCCCCCCGCTCTCGGTCCTACTCCGCGGTGGTACCCTGATAACCCTTCTCTGAACGGCACATCGGGCACATTTGACGATGTGATGCTTTGGTTGGAGAGGGATTTGAACGATGACTGGTTTCAGCAGCGGTTGGACAAGTGGGACACCCTCCCACAGAACCAACCCCATGATGAGCCACCCTGTGCTTCGGGCTCCCCTGATGTTCGAGAAGCTGAACCAGTTAGGCATAGCATGGGTCACCGTCGTGTCCTGCCTCTCCCACAAGGCCACCTCTGTAATTACTGCCTTGTTTCCCGGTTCTTTCTTCCCTTTTCTTTGCAGCTGATATTGGTGACCACATGATTTTCTTCGTTGTTGATGTCTTGCTCCACTTGTCAAAAACTCTCTTTCTCATGCGCTTCTCTGGACAGGAGATTTTGACAACTAGCCATGTCACACCCCCAAGAAGCACAAGGAGATGCAGAAGGAACCAAAGGAGGGGATGGTGTTTGACAACATGGACGATACACGAGCCTATCTAGAGGACTACACGGTTGATAACCGCTTTAGACTGAATTGGATTCATTGTGAGCCTACACGATTCCACGTTACTTGTGCTCAAGCCAAAACTAAGGGTTGTGCCTGGCTCCTACGTGCTTGAGTTACACAAAAGTTTGGACATGTCACTGTGTTACACTATGCCGAAGGCCACAAGTGTATCCCCAACATTGGGCAAGGTAACCTTGCAGAGATAAAAGGCTGGGTGGCCCACAAGATCATACAGGCTCTATAGCACGAACCCACGACATCCACGGCTACCCTGGGTGAGGTTTTTCATGAAAATACTGGGGTGAACATCTCTGATAACACACTGTACAACGCCAAGACACGTGCCCAAGAGAAGTTGATTGGCAAGAAGAGTGACATGTAGAGCCTCCTTCCCTCGAACATAAAGAAGGTATGTCAACATGTATGGTTCTGTTTCTATCAACGTAATGGTAATTATTCTTTCCTTCTTTTTACACAATCATGTCCACGTCCTATGTGTAGCTCAAACGCGTGGACCCAAGAACACATGGCGTGGCCCACAAGGATGAGAGCAATGCCTTCCTATAGGAATTTGCCGCTCCAGGTGCCGCTATAAATGGCTTTCAGCATAATTGGAGGATTGTGACGAAGGCCACAACCTTCTTGAAGAATGGCCACAAGAAGTTCCTCTTGCTTGCTCAATTCTCTATGTCAACGACCATGCAGTCTCCATGGCCTGGGCTCTTGCACTGAAAGAGGATGAGAAGGGATGGAACTTTTTTTGTGCAAAGCTTGCCCTTGCCTATCCTACTGTTGGACATGTTGGATCATGCATCATAACAGATTGGGAGAAGGGACTGGATATGGTGGTGTAAACATACCTCACTGGTATCACTAACACGTTTTGTGCCTAACACATACGTGAGAACATGCACACCAGCTACGCAAAGATGGCCGCACTGGGCATGGAAGTGTGCTCATGCCATGAATGTCGAGAAGTGGGAGAAGGTGACGACACACCTAGTCAAGTGAGTGCATCAACATCTGCATACCTATTTGGGTGGGAGGGTGGTAATAAGATGGCGGCCGGAAAATTGCCTCTCAAAAAGTGGACCCGCATCCTATGCCCGTTGGGTAGAGAAGGCCATACCACGTCAAACGTTGCAGAGAGCTAGAATGCCCGCATCACAACTCAGAGAAAAATTTAACCGTACTAATGTTTTGTGTCCATCTACCCTTTCATTCAGCGACTCTTCACTCGTCGCATTCAGGCAGCGAAGGCTAAAACTGCATTAGCACCAGCACAACAGAACCGGCTTTTCCACTGCCTTGTAGTGGCTTGGGAGTACAATGCTAAAGAGTAGGGGCCCAACACAGCCAAGGTTTCTAGGCCAAAACGTTATCCATGACTGGTGGATGTTGTTGACAGGTCTTGCAGTTGTGGCTGGTTGAAGGAGCTCGGCCTGCCATGTCAATAAGCGTGTGCTTCTTTGGTCATGAAACGCATGAAAGGTGAGAACCCGGTGGACTTGGAGCTCACCTGCATGGCATTTAGTCGTGCATACGTTGACCCCATCCCTTCTCTGATTGTTGAGAGCATTCATCTGGTCAAACCTGCCTTGCTGCAGCCAAGACGTCGTCGTGGCAAGAGCCGCCCGCGTAGCGCAAGGAAGGACCAGGAGACATGGTGCAAGAAGAACTTCGTTTGCCCCTCCCATGGGCAAAAGGGCCATACAAAAACCCAGTGCAATAAACCTTGTGCTCTGAGCCCTGCGTAGGTTGTAGCATCGTTTGATGGTGGTCCTCTTGCAAGAGCACAACAAGCTGCAGCAACACTAGAGGCACGTGCCAGTGCCTCCATGGATTGGGATCCACCACTTTCTTCGTATGTTGGTGGTGATATGGAGTATGACCCCGAAACGCAGACACAAGATAACACAGATGATGAGGATGATGGTGTTGAATGTGATGACTCTAGTGCATACTCCCCTCCTATTGGTGATTTTGGTGAGATGGTGACAAGCGAGGAGCACACTTAGCAATTGGATGAGGAGGAGAGGGAGTAGCAGGAGACATACAAAGAAGACCGGGATGATGCAGAGTGAGGTGAGTGTGTGCACATGCACGCATGCTTTGTATTCATTCATTCCTTTTGTGTTTTTTTAATGGTTGTATTTCCCTTGGATGGAAAAACAAACACTTCATACTCTAATTGTGTAGGATGAAGTATGCTGGATAGTAGGGTTAGAACACACCATTTTTTCAAGCGTCATACACTCCAGGAGAAAATGGGGGTTAGGTAGAGGGTCATGATCAGGCTGAATGGGAGAAGTTCATCGAATGTGGGGAGGGTTGACCGTGGTGTGTTGACTCCTAGAAGCAAGCATTNGAGTGAGGTGAGTGTGTGCACATGCACGCATGCTTTGTATTCATTCATTCCTTTTGTGTTTTTTTAATGGTTGTATTTCCCTTGGATGGAAAAACAAACACTTCATACTCTAATTGTGTAGGATGAAGTATGCTGGATAGTAGGGTTAGAACACACCATTTTTTCAAGCGTCATACACTCCAGGAGAAAATGGGGGTTAGGTAGAGGGTCATGATCAGGCTGAATGGGAGAAGTTCATCGAATGTGGGGAGGGTTGACCGTGGTGTGTTGACTCCTAGAAGCAAGCATTGTGGCAAAAATGAAGACAGTGGGACAGAAGTATTCTAGAACACTAAACGTTGTGAGCCATGGGAGCAGAGATGTCCTATGTTTGACATTGCTCATCTCCTCCGAGGGTTGAGTCGAGAACTGTTTGAGGAGATCACCTATCCCACATTTGTTGTATGTAGTCATTAGTCATGTGTGTTTGCTTCAACACCCTCTACAAGGTATTCCTTTCTCGATTACCTCTTCTCACACTCATCATATAGGAAATCTCTTGGCACGTAACAAGAGGTCGTTTTGTACCATGTTGTATGAAGCGTGCATGCAACGGAAACAAACATGCAATGAGCAAGAAAAGCACTGGACACGTATTCAACCTAGTTTTTCATTCACTACAAAGAACTAAAAAAAGACATGCAGATACTAGTAGAGACATACAGTCATGAAATGTTGCATTCTCTACTAGTATTGTCTAAGGGGTTTATAGGGTCGCACAATAGTATAGGCGTAATCCAAGAAGAAGTCATGTGTACGTTGTTTCATAGTGTGTGCCTTACGTAGAGATTACAAGCAAGGCTGCTCAATATGCAAGGTTGTTCAGAATCTATGCAAAGCGGAGCTGTCCATTATGCCTCTGATGCAAGACCTATGCTGCCCATGTACTTATACTGTATCTGGATTCATAGACATTGTGGTCATAACTAGCAAAGTTGAACAAGAGCATATGCCCTAGGGTTAAGCTGTTGTGGCTGATACTTTGAACATAAATTTGTATAGATTGAACATATCATGGAGGCCATTAAGTTCATTTTATGGAGACAAACAATCAAAACGAGTAGAGTAGTTTGTTCAATTCCTTTGAAGAAAAACTAAACTCAAATTACCAGCAAATAAGCTTCAATAACGTTGATTACATCGTTACGCTGTCTACCTCCATAACCATGTGTCCTGTATCGTCACATCCCAGAATAGAAAACTGGCCACACCGAGACCCATGGCTTCCAGTTCGAAGGTAAGTACACCGGGCGACCATGGGGTGCCTGCATGTCGAAGTTCTACCACATGGTGTATGGGTCGATGGGTGTGTTTGGATTGATCATGTCCCATGCGCGCTTTGTCTTGGCCCACTTGGCCATTGTAGTGCCATGGTCCATGGGGGGAGGGAGTGTCACAGTTCTCCATGGTCCGTGCAATGGCTGTGGACAACTCGACTAGCGCCGCAACGGTGGCAACGGACTCCTATCATTAATATGGGACATGTTGATAGATGATTTGCAAAGTACTCGTCTATACGCGAGGGAGTAGGATATTGACTGCAGTCAAAACCGCTCTACATGCATAGCATACTTATGGGTTTGACAGCGCAAACGAGATAACTATGGCCCATACCAATGTACGGATTTTAATAGCATCACTCAACATTTAGACCCGTCATGTGCGGCTGAACGCACACTCAAGCGGGAAGGTCCATTGTTGGGCACCTTGCCGAACCTCTGCCCAGACCGAGGCATTTACGTTCGGTAGAAAGTGTTGAGGGTTCCGTTCCCATGAACGTCACGAGGCACGCTGTACACATAGGATGTGTTAGGCTTGTATTCCGTGATTCTTTACTGTGCTATCTCAAATGCGAGCCAAAGCCTATTCTAAGGAAAGGGCGGATTAGGTGTACTATTCTGGAGTAGAGACGGATGGGGCTTATTGTTTCAACAGAGGAGCCGATGGGACCTATTCTTCCAAGAAAGGGGTGCATGAGTGTCACGGGTAACAAAATAGAGGGGAATTGGCATTTTCACCACATTGTTTTAAGACGATGTGTGAGCACTGTGGGAGGGAAGCCAACACTCTTGGTGAAGGCAAGAGCGTATCCGATGGCTGGTCATAGCTAGTCGGCAGTAGTCGGATTCACGCCTTTAGTATCTTCTATCTCATCAAAGATTTGCAAGGCGATGGATTTGAGCCAAGAGGTCTAGGTAAGCTATATACACAACATCACTCCCCCATGATCACATGCGAAACAGGTCCACAGATTTAACAGCACTGATGAAAGCTGCGACACATCACAGTGACGGTGAATGACTACATACACAGCTCAGTAGCATAGGTTAGTCCACAATGCACGCAAGGTGAAATCCCACAAAATGTACAGCAGAAAGGATCTTTGTACGGCTGATGGCCTCCGTCAGAAAATCGGTCCGCTACAAGTTGGTGCCAACCCACATGACCTGAATCTCACTTCAATCCATCAGATCTTGGATGTAATGGTGCGCGACGTAGATGTGATTCTTGAGTGCATGGAACACAATGGACTTCTTCGTGATGGCCTTTCCGCTCTTGTTCTCACACCAAAGCACAACAACGGGCATGGACTGACATAGTTCACACAATAGACGTACTAATCACACACTCTCGGTTGTGCCCACACCCAAAGCTACATACTATGCTTTCGCGGTAGTACGCGTGATCCANCATCAGATCTTGGATGTAATGGTGCGCGACGTAGATGTGATTCTTACGTGCATGGAACACAATGGACTTCTTCGTGATGGCCTTTCCGCTCTTGTTCTCACACCAAAGCACAACAACGGGCATGGACTGACATAGTTCACACAATAGACGTACTAATCACACACTCTCGGTTGTGCCCACACCCAAAGCTACATACTATGCTTTCGCGGTAGTACGCGTGATCCAGTCCTGGTTGCCGCTACGCCATAAGACAGAAGTTTCTCCAACGAGGATGATGTAGCCATCGTGACTTTTTCTGTTTGGGCTCCTTGTCCAGTCACTATCTATACACTCGTCGGGGACCACGCAGGCCTGCCCTCAGTAGTGAAGTCTAATGTAGGCAGTTGGCAAAACGTACCGCATGCAGCGGAAAGCAGTCTCCAGAATCTGCCTATACGGTGGCTGTGAGAACTGGGCAAGTAGGTTGACTGTAGAGGCGATGTCCGGCCGTGTTGTCGTGGCCAGGTACATGAGCAAGCCAATGACTTACAACTACAGGGTCATGTCGACTAGATCCCACAACCCTACTAGAGCATTGATCTTGAGGGCTTTCACGCTGTCGAGTGTGAACGGGGTCAACTCCGTGCACACGCCACTGAGTAGCTCGGCAAAACGCTCCCCTAAAGTGAGAGCGAACTGGTCCTCATGGACTAGTAGTGTCCGCCATGTGCGACTACACACAATTTACATGCCCAGCACTCCCTTGGCTGCGTTGACAGCCTTCAGATTGGATGACTTGATTTGAAGGTCGTCAACATAGACCTAGATGACCGTGAGACGTACAGGATTTTGGGAGAGAAAGAGCAATGGGACCAACGTGTACTGGACACAGCTGGCTCTTACGAGCGTGTCGGTGATCTCTTTATTCCTGCACCTAGGTGGCTACTTCAGGCCATACACAGCCTTTTGCAGCCACCACACACGGCCACTGTCATCCTTAAACACTGGGGGCTTGGCCATGCAGGTCTCTTTGTCCAGCTTCCCATGCTGAAATGCGTTGTTGATATCCATGTGGTAGAGTTGCAAGTTGTGCAGGGCTGCCTTGGACAGCATGCCTTAGGCTGTGGTTGTTCGTCCAAATGGTCCAAAGATGCCAGTGAATTCAATCCCTTCCACCTGAAAGGATCCTTTTCCACTGAGTCGCGCTTTGTAGCAGACGACTAAGTTCTCGAGCTTAAGCTTTTTCCAGTAAGACCCACTTGGCCTGAACGAGGTTCCGTCTGTGCGTCAGGTTTACAAGCTCGCAAACCCCATGTTTGTCAATGGTTGCCAGCTCAGCCTCGCATGTTGCATGTCAGAGTGCAGCATCAAGACCGGCCAGGGCCTGACACAGTGTACCAGGATCTGGCGTCACTCCCACCACACTAGGATCTAAGGCCACCGTAGCTCTACTGCACGTTGCCAAAGCATAGGCCACCGACGGAGGACCAACGATTTTTGTAGCCTTTACGGATTCAACTACGAGTCAGCGCTCGTGAGCAAGGAGCATGTGGCCTGTATCACAGCCAGATGAACCCCTACGCACTGAGGCCTAGGACCCTTGTGCTAGGGTCCCCACTGTATACGGTACAAGTGGGGCATGGACGAAGGCACCCAGCCTCACCTCGTCAGTATGGCTCTGGTAACGATGTAGTTGGGACAGAAGGTGGACATGGAGCATGCACCGACGTGGCTGGCAACATGTCTGGTGGTGACAGTATGTCAACTACGGAGACCGAGGAGGGTGACAGCCAAGTCGACTTGTCTCACCACGTAGGCAACTCAATTGGTGAGCACACATTCAACCCAAAGACCTCTATTGGTGATGTAGGTACATATGATGTGGGGGGTACAAGGAACTCAGAATGGAACACAAGTGTCAGGAAGGCAAAAGGGGGTGATGACGCAGGGGACACAAGCAGGATGGGGCATTGGAGACAACGCATGTGATATGGACGTCGCAAGCAAGTCAGCTAATGGATGGCACGGATCAGTAGCGCCCAAGGTGACTGCTATAGCATCATCGTTTAGCCCACCCTCCCCCACGTAACGGACTGCATCACACTCAGGGGAGTGCGGTTGTGGGGTTCTACTGACGGGCAAATCACGGAAGGAGATGCACTTAAAGAATAGCGCATCTCCGGACTCAACAATGCGCCAACAACTGGGGTCCAAGAAGGGTCAGGCCACGCACACAAACCCATAGATGAGACTAGAGGAGGAGAACTTGGATCCCTGCTATTCTTGTGTAAACCATACGCAAATGTGAGATCTCCAAACACGCACAAGACCGAGGTCGGCACGATGCCCGTACCATAATTGGTACAGGGTCTTTGTGTTTGGGAAGGGGTCGTGATGGATTAGGTTCCACACCCATGTCATGTACGCCATGCCCTCAAAGGCGAACACTTGCGGCATGTTGCTATCCACCTGCATTGAGCAAACTGCATCCTCCATGATGTAGTTCTAACACGCAGACCCACCATTCTGGTCGGACGTGGCGGGGGCAGAGAGGTTGTGAAACAACCCCACTTCGGCAAAATACCAGTCCAGGTCCCCCAGGAACTCATCGCCTCGATCAGAGCGGACGTTTTGGAGGGTATGGCCGGACTGACGTTCGGCCATGACAAGCCACGTGTGTGTGGTGAGTTTTGCGTTGCTTTTCAGGCGTAGAATGAAGATTCATCGCATGTGGGCAAAATCGTCTGTGACTATAAGGACGTATCATCCTTGGTCATTGTGAAAGTCCACAGGGAGGGATCCAAGCAGTTTAGAGTGAACCAACACAATGGGTGTTTAAAGCGGTGAGTGGGGCAGAAGTACGTGACATGGTGCATCTTACCTTGGGTGCACTGTAGAAAATCAATATTGGGTGACATCTCAGAGGACGTTGTGTCAAGACCAAGCACGGGTTGTGTGTGAACCAAGCAATCGACGTCATCTAAGTGGACATGACACAAGCGTCTGTGCAGTAGGCACAAGTACTTAGGAGACAGTGTGCTCGTCACAAAAATTCATGCAGCATGGGATTTAGTGATGGGGTTGGACGCGAGGCAGCTAAAGACCTGGTACAAGTCTCCCATTGCCTTGCCAAGGAGCACTACTTCAGTGGTGGCACAAACAAAAGCGGTGGCATCCTCATCAGTAAACGTGACTCTGAGATACATCCACGTGTTGGCATGTCTAAACAGGAGACTGGGTTCTTGATTCGGTACATATAGCACGTTTGAGATGTACAACGGCTCTGACGCTCCATGGAATTGCACCACACGCTCACCCAGTGTAGGAACCTTTTGCCTAGCAGCCATTTGCACAGACTGTACGGAGTTAACGGAACCAAGCATGAAAAAATCAAGACACCGACATGTCATATGATCAGTGGCACCTATATGTAAGATCCAAGTGGCGTCTGTCACACGCTGTGGGGAAGTGACGGAACAACTGCCTATAGTGTAAAGAGTGGATGCAGGTTACTGAATAAGAAATTGTTGAGCTACAAAGGCAACGCGTGCTTGTGACTCGTCAAGCCATGACAAGTCGCGTGTGCAGACAACGGCAAAGGCAACGGACAAACCAGCATCAGTACATGCGATGAACAAATTCACGGACTGCACAACGCAGTATGATCCATCGCCACCATCCTGTCTCCAAACCATGGACTAGACAGACTCAACAGTGGGACCCCTTGTTTCAGTCAATGCACTTGCACCACCCTGATTAGTGAGTCATAGGAGCTAGCAAAGCTCAGCGATGTCGCGAGCCTGCGTCACGAGCTACTACTCCATAGGTGATACTATTAGATTGTCTATGACAATGTTGGCTTTTGATGTGGGTGATGGGTTGGTCGCTACCGTGGAATGTGTAGAGGTGTTCTCACGGTGATCAAACGCCTTTTGTAGTCCTTGCACAATCTTTGTTTAGTTCTTAGAGAGCTTGCACTCTGTGTAGTGGTGCACCCATCCGTATTCTAGCACTCCAAGTGTCGCCCTGGGGTCGGCTTTGGGGTCCCTATCCCTTGGCATCATTGCCGTCCTGTCTGTTTTTCCTTCCCTTCTTCTTCTATATTGTTGCAGCTATGCCTGATGCTGCTGTAGTTGCATTTGCTGGCTGCAATGACTGGCGAGAGGGGGAAGGAATGGTGCTTGTTCCCTGGCCTGTTCTAGCGGCATAGTCTGATGCGCCACAATGGGAGTCATTTGCTATTCCAACTCCTGCCACGTGTAGGAAATGCTCCGTGGCCCATAACAGCAGGAATCCTCTGTCAGACATCTCTTAGAGACTCTTTGGGCTGAAAATCTCAGTTTCTTTTCATGTTTTTGCGTCCAACAACAATTCGGATGATGTCAAATTGATGAGTTGAATGGGCCAAATTGTCTGCCGCTAGTAGTCGACCAGCGTCTCACGTGCATCCTATTAGAGAGAGTCGAAGTCCAAAAGGCATTGTGATGTCATTGCCATGGTCGTGCCTTCGGAGAGAGAGGTTGCTAGCTTCCGCGCACCACACATGTGAGCCCAGTGTAGGTGCGGGGGTCACCAAGAAAGGGGTCCGAGCTGAGAGATACTCCTCTAAGACAGCATTGGGGAGACCGTAGGTAGCTTGCAAAGCGGTCGTCGTCTATTGTAGGCTTATAGTTTCATATGGACTAGTCTAGCACAAGTTCACCCCCCGTTGACAATCCACATGTGGAACCACGGCTCCCGGATGGTGTAGCTAACCTCCTGCCGGTTGGCGGGAGGGTCGGTCTTGAACCACTTGGGGGGCTTTGCTGTCGGCAGAGGTACTTGGATGGCTTATTCGACCAACGGTGACAAGGGATCTTCCATCAATCCTAGGATCATGCAAAGCATCTGGTCCTGTAAGGAGACTGGGTTTATGATTCTCTTGAACATGTCGCTTTGGCCTCCTTTGTCGCGCGTTACTACTTTTGGTACTGAGCGAGTCTGACGCCATTTTTCAAAGTGTGGGAGGCAGAGGCATAAAATGCCTTCCTCGTAGCTATTTTGAGAGTCTGACTGGGGAAGGTTGTCAGACGGCTCAGCATGGAATGTTCTTAGCGCCGTATCGACGTTACCTGCAACTGCACTCTCGACTCTCATCTTGTCCTTTTGCATTGTATTGCGAAGTAGCTTTTGCTGTTGCTCCTGCTGTTGCTACTGCTGCTGCCATTGTTGTTCTCTTGTGGTTGAACCCCAATTGCCATCTACTTGGTCGTCTGTTCAATCTATCGAGCTTGCTGCTCGTGTAGCTCGTGTAGGCCATGTGCTAGTGCGAGAGGGCTAGACGGGGATTCGCCTTGTATCATGCCTAGGGTGCTGCCAACCACACCAGAGGTGGTAATGCCAGCATCCATGGTGGAGTTGGAACTGCCAACTACGGCGGGTACGCGCTTGGGAATAGGACTACGAAGGGTGTATCAAGAGTAAACTGTTGCTGATGAAGCTGACATTCGATGTTAGACGGTGCCAAAATCACACATTTTCCCCTTCCTAATGGGTGTGAGATATGTGTCGAGGCGTTTCTTGCCTAGGAGCCGTTGATGGACCCCCCCCCACGCTGCCGAATGCTTTTCGTAGGGTTTCCCCCGCCCCAAGGGGCGTGGGATCGGTGTCAAGGCAGTTTTCAGCCAGGGAACCATTGATGGACCCCCCACGCTGCTAATTTTTTTCCTTTTTGCGTTTCCCCTACCCTCGTGGCTGTGGGATATATTTGAGAGGCTGTGAGAACGTTTGTGGGTACTTGATTCTACCCCAACCAACTCAAGAATGTAGGTGAGCCTAGCCAGGAATGCGAAGGGAATACATGAAGAGACCCGACAGTAGGGTACCTTCATCCGCTGGTACTACTCTTGCTGGAGTAGGTGTTGGGTCGCGTTGTTCTAAATGGCTTATGCTACAGCCTAGTGCATGCGCTGCTAGAGATGTCGCTTACTACTATAGCATTTAACGAATGCTACGGCCCACTAATGTACCCAGGATGGGGCTTTTGCCCGCTGTTTTAGCTGTTGGCGACAGCTTACGCTTGCTAATGCACATCGTCACCGTTGTAGATGCTACTTTCCCCAACTGGCAATGTCACTGCCAATGCGGCCGCAACATTCGGTATTGGGGCTGCTGCCCACTGCTATAGCATATAGCCGCAACTACCGCTCGCTGTTGCGTCTCGCCGCTATTGTAGCTTCCTCTTTGTGCATTTGTTGCTATTGTTGCGACTATAGCAGCTGTCGTTGCAACTGCTACTATTTGCTTTGGCTGCCAACAGCTACTGCCGCATGCTGTTGCATCCCGCAGCTAGTGCCGGTCCTAATCCACGCAGCTGCTACTAGAGGTGGTGCTTGCGCAAATGTTATTGCACCTGTTGCTCTGCATAGCTGCTGTTCTACATAGCTGTCGTTACGGTTGTTGCTCAGCGGTCCTGCTTAGGACCAAACTGCATTTTTCACTTCCAGTATGATGAGCAATGTCTCATCTGCTCGAATACCAAAAACAATGTACATTTGCCCCTCTTCCCTTATGCAGTCGTGTGGAGGATAACTCTACAGCTTGAACAGGGCCGACGGCAGTGAGGATGGAGGTGCATTGTGTGTGCATTGTGTGTGCATATGTAGGAAGAGCGAGGTTGAGGAGCTACCGGGTGGAGCTTGCTATCCGAGTCCACCCATCAGTCGGCGAGGTCGAGCTCACCGTCGCTTACTCGAACAAAATGGGCATAAGACCTCTCACGTCCCACATGCCCACAACCCGAGATTAGTCCCAAACTATGCCTAACCAACCTACCACCGATTCATAGCTAGGACCAAAGTAGGTCACCTAGCCTCCGCAATTCAATCATGAACAAGTACATGCGTGGATTGTTTTCAATCAATGCATGAGCACTCCAGGAGGGAAGCTAGCACACGTGGTGAAGGCAAGAGCGTGCCTTGTGACTTATGGACTTGTGCTTGCTCACATAGTCTTTTGTGTCCTCCGTCGCATGAGGGATTTGTAAGGCAATAGACGTGAGCTGAGAGGTCACAATAAGTTATGTGCACAACATCAAGACTAACTAGGACGACAGTGCACAAACTATGGTTTGCGTTGCAAACACCAATAAAGAGCGTCGGTTTGATGCGAGGTATGCAGGTTGGATAGCAAGTACACGAAACATCGATCTCATGCAAATCGATTGATTGACGTCAAGCATCACCTGGGGGAATGTCATGATTGGTCGCAATGAGCCGAAACTGCTCGAGAGGCTTGTGCCCGACTAGCACAAGAAAAAATGTCCGCTCCATAATGTAAGGCTGTGTTTAAGAAGTGGCAAAATACAAACAAGTGGTTGCACATTCGTAGAGCGAGAGCCTGACGAGACATATTACTACCCCTTTTTATGAGCTTAATAATAGGGCTAACATTGAAAGATATTATACTTCTCCGCACATCGTTGGACAATTGCATTGATTTGATTTTCTAGCATTTTCATTGGTGCATGATATTCACGGACACTGTTCCGAGTTGACGACAAAAACCATTGCTTCCTTCTAATGTTTATTTGAAAAATAGTTCCGCAAGGAAAATTCAGTTAGATCCAAAGCTCAATTATGTTTACATTATGCTGAACATGGCGTACATTTTGTACCATGCATGAATGTATTTAGTGCTAAGTTGGACATGTTGGATATGGCATGTTTATAGTTCATCTGACGGGATATGGCGTGGGAAATGTTCAAGTCACTGATGTCTCATGCTTATGTTGTTGCTTTCGTGGATGTATTAGGTATAACGCCCCATAGGTAGCCTATGGAGCCGGAATGAGCCTCTGGGCGGGTTTCGGTGCTGCGGCAGATTAGCGCTTAAGTCGGTCACGACCTCGTTCGAGAAAAGTATCGTTGTTGCTGTTGTTCGACCTTCAAGAGCAGAGCCGTTTCGATATCCTTTTCGTGTGCTTGTATGAACAGTTCTTGCGCCAGTCTGGAATGACAGTCACAGGATGTCCAACCCCCTTGCGTATCTGTCTTTTTGGAAGGCGATCCTTGTCCCACCTGGGTCTCAGTCCACCTGCGGCTAGCAGCCGCATGTCTTGACAGGGTGGTTAGAAACTGCATATCCATGTTGACAGTACAACACCCTTCGGTCGACGGAAGCAATTGCAAGCTGTGACGGTGATTGATGGCTCCAATGACCTCAATGAACCCGCAAACCTATATAGAGAGATTTGTTTGCCTGTAAATGATCGTTCAAACTATTATTTGACGTGCCCTTCTCCTTTGCAAGCTGTTCCTCACCTGCTAATGGCAAGGGTCAAATCCTCCATTACAAGGGTACTGTTGGCGACAATGTGGGCCGCTTTGTCGTTCATCGGAAGGCGAAGGGTTTCCGATCGCTGATTATCGACGACCGATCCTCTTGCCAAGGTCTTGAAGCACAAGTGCTTCTGCAACTTCTCTTCTGCAACGTCATTTTTTCGCCTGGACATGTTTTTGAACCTCCTTCGACAACTGGCAGGGCCTAAGGAAAATCTTCCAAATTGGCAACAGAGTGTAGCTCTAAATCAGATTTAACTATAACGAGCTGTAGCTGTTCCGCTGGCGGAATTGAAGTGGTTCACAGTTGGAGGCAGAGTTTGTCACTCTTCACAAGATTGGGGTCAGTAGGAGAATTTTGAGAAGTGAAAAGAATATTTTGTCGTTACAAGTGCCGAAACTTCGCGACAAATGAACAAGATGCGCGTGCGAGAAAACAAGGCTTGGTCGCACCATTTGGTTTGTGTGACGCAATGCCGTGCTCTAGTTTGCTTATTGAGAATTCCCTTGTTGGTTTGACGGGGAATCGAGAAAAAAAATGGGGCTCACAAGGTATGTTAGGTTGCCCGAGAGATCATCGTTCGTAGTCTTCAGACGTCGGGAATCGACGTGACTAAGTTTCGGTGAGTTCAGGAAGTGACCAAAAAATGGTTGTCAAAGCGTGAGGATTCCGGGGTATTATGAAGAACTCCCTCCAAGCGTAGGAAAAGTACTCACGATTTAGTCAGAAAGTGGGCTAGGAGCCACGGCGAAGAAAATAGGGCGCCCGTAGTTTTCGGACTCGTGTGCCCATCAGCATCACACATCACCCCCATTAGCCGTGAAATTATCGCGCGTTACCATCACGTTGCCAGAGTCTAACTTGATAGTCGTCGATGAGAAAATTGACATCCAACTGTTATGTGCGACGCCAAAACTCTTCCATGTAACTAGATATTGATCTTTGCCTCCTCGCCGGTGGTGATCAAAGATTTCCTCAACCTTGTATTCATGGTCAACGTATGTGACCATGGGTGGCGAGGCAGTTGCCACGCGTCTAAGAAAATGTTTCGCTGGATCGACGTAGTGTCAAAGTTTGCAGATGTGCAAGACTGGCTCAATCTCCATGTTGTGAAGTAGCCGATGTTTTGCGACGACTGGAGGGCGCATCTCTAAAATGTCAAAAGGAACCAACCAGCAGGGTTTGATCTTTTCATAACTTGATCCACAATGTTTGACGATTGCAAAGTTGAGCAAGACTCTATCGACCATCTTGACTTCCTCGGCTTGTCAGTGTTAATTCATTTACAACGTCATAGCTACTTGCGTTTTTGCGTGGGTCTGCCATGTTTCTTCCCTCATTGCAAACAATTCCCATCGGCGAGAGTCAATGGCATGGATGTTTCTCTCGGTTTGTATATCAATCAAGGTGGCTGGCTTTGCTACGTAAACCACCTCAAAAAGTGTTTTCCTCATTGCAACAAATGCTTATGAACTGTATACAAACTCAATGTATGGTACCTTGACTACTTAGTCAGTGCCGTGAGGTTTGCATAAGGTTTAGTACAGTTGTTTGAGCATTTGGTTGGTTTGCTTGGTTTATCCATTTATTTGCGAATGGAACGCAATTAAAATTGGAATTCGACTTCCATATCGCTGCATCACATCTTGCCAAAACTGGCTTATGAATCATGTATCTTGGTCACTTGTGATGGATCGCAAGACCCCATGTACATTGATGATCTAGTGAAGGAGTAATCATGTTGCCCCTTTGGTAGTTACATCTTTAGTGGTATGGATGATGTGCACCATCTTGAAGAACCTGTCAACGTCGAAAAACATGGCCTCAAACCTTCAGTTTAATAAGAAAATCGGTCACAAAATCCATGAAGATGTTGGTCCACATTTGTTTTAGTGTCAGTAGTGGTTGTAATCAGCCAAGGCGTTAGGTTTGATAACATTTGTGTTTATGGCATAAGTTGCAAGTTTTGCAGAAGGTTACGACGTCATCTATCTATTCCCTATCTTCTCTTGCAAATAGTACTTGAAAAGTTTTTTTCAAAGTCTTGTTAGCTCCTAAGTGACCTCTTTGGCCGGTGTTGTGGCACTCTTTGAGATATACCTCCTCGACTTGGGGACGATGACTTGTTTATCTTTTGTTTTTTGGGCTAATAAGAGCATGGGAAGTGCTATGTTGTGTCGTAGGTTTCGTGGTCCTTGTAGCCAAGTGCAAAACATTTTGCTACGTATGGGTATTTTTAAAGTTGTAATGCATTTTCCTTTGTTAGATCGGTCTCATGGCTTTGAGTGTTTGTCGGATTTATCTTTAGGCTGATACAAGATCACGTAGTTGAAGTTGGACACAAGGACCTCTCTCCATTGAGTTTGTCTTCGGTTGAGGTCTAGCTGCATTTTGAATTACCAAAGAGCATGGTGATACGTTCAGACTACAAATTTGCAGAAATCCTCCTTCTTGTGCTGGGTTTGGTAGGCATGAAAAACCTTGAGAATTTCCTTCTTGTGAATAGTGTAGTTGAGCTCTCCTCTATGAAGTTTTCGTAACATGTATGCTAAGGACTACTCTCCCTGACCATTTTTTTATAGGAGATAACTTAGATTGCTTTAACAAAAGTGTTTGTGGCCATGATGTAGTGGGCTATAGGATGTATCAATAAAAGAATTGGCGCTTAGTTGAGAGATTTACGTAAAAAGGAAAAATCGTCTTGTTCGCTCTCTCCCTAATTCTACTTATGATTTTTGCGGGTGAGGATGGAAAGAGGCGCTCACACTCTATTATGATTCTACACAAACCTCAAACAATAGTTGCAAAATCAAAGAAAAAAACTATACGTTGCGTACCTTTGTAGAGTTTGGAAATCTAGCTACTAGAGATATCGTTTTTGGATCCAGGGATATCCGTTAATTGCCGATCATGTGACCGAGAAACTCTATTGATCGTTGACCAAAGTCACACTTCAAGAGCTTCCCTTAGAACGTCTTCTGTTGGACGATCTTGAGCACTCATAGAAGATGTCATTGATGATCCTTTGTAATCCGGTTGTATACGAGGTCAACGTGGAGGTATGTCACAACAATATTGTTGGGGTGCGGTCGAAAAGTGTTGTTGGTTGTTGCCATGAATGATTCAAGGGCGTTTGTGAGTCCAAACGGCATAACCGTGAGGTAAAAGTACACAAAACGTGTCCAAAAGGGAGTTTTTGCATCATCCTTGTCATCGATGCGAAACTGGTGGTAGTAGTTCCATAGGGAGAGATTTATAGAGATTCTTACTTGACGTAGTTGTTTTAAAAGCTGGTTTTCTTGAGGTAAAGGGTAGCGGTTATTCATCTTGATGTCGTTCAACGCTTAATAATCCACGCACAGTCGCATTTTGTCATTTTTATTCTTCATAAGTTGTTTTCATGCAGTGTACGGAGAGAATGATGGTAGGATGAACCCTTGAGTGTATATGTTGTGTAACACTGGCTTGATATGCGTGAGATTGTGATCACTCATCCGGTAAGTCCCCTTTGGAGTGCGTATGTTCCTTGGTCTGAGCTTCATTCGGTGATTGATGTCTTGTTTGGGGCGCATTTTGCTTTGTAGTGTTTTGGGAAACATGCCTTCAGTACATTTGTGAACTTGGATGTTGACGAGGCTAATGGGGCTGATGGGACTGATGCTTCACCTATAATGACTAACTCATTGCTCGGGCTCTTTAAACAAGCATGGAGCATTCACTCGGAAGCTCCATACCTCCGGCATCTTTTACCCACATTGAGTAATGAGCACTATGCGTTCAATGTAAACAATGTTGCTACTTCAGACGCCTTGAGAATTGAGAGAGTACAAAAATCTTACTTGACAATCACCTCTTATTTGGTCATTGGGAAGTATCTCTAGACGCTTGTGTCCATTACGTCCTCCATCTATGGTCATAATGGCTGCTTTAGTCGGCGAATGCTAAGTTGTTCGTTGACAGTTTTTCCTTAGAAAACTCCAAGTTTGTGCTTTAATCCAAGATTGTTCAACAATTGATTGGATACAAAATTGTGAGATGGACCTCCATCAAGTAGAGCTGGTAATGTTTTGGAACTTTTACAAACATTTGGTTTCACTTTTAGCAGTGTTGTAGGCAAGTTGTTCTCGTTTCCCAAGTCAAATTTCCATGTATCAACAAACCATGTATTATGCGATCATAGTTGTTTAGGTGGGTGATTGCTTTGCGCAAATCTTTGGCAAGGGTAGAACTTTTGGAATCTACTTCTGACCTGAGCTCTACTTAGACTCATTTCCTTGTCTTTTCTTTCTTAAATACCCCCCCTCTTTGGTTTCATTTTAGGTGGTTTCACGCGATGTGTTTGATTGTCTTACAATTGTAGAATGTCCATTGATCTCGTTTTTGCAGAACGACTTCAACGTTTATTACATTCAAGTTCTTTGTTTCACAACTAATGTCGATCATTTTGTTGCAGTTTACACATTTAGCCCTTGCCATAGGATTTGTTGATCTTTGAGTTGAAATTTGTGGAGTGGATGCGTTCAGCAGTTGCAATGATGTGCCAAAATTGTTTGTGATTACGTAGTTTGCGAGTTCACTACAAACCTCTTGCTTTAGGTCATTGTAGGTTAAACATAGCGCATCCGCCGCTGATGATAATCTCAAAAAAACACTTTGTGTATTTTGCCACAATTGACAATGGCATTTATTGTTGTAGCCTTTAGCAAGCCTCAATTGTATTGTTTAGCTTGGCAACGCAAATTGAATACTGTGACATGTAGTTTTGAAGTTAACTTGTGCCAGTTTGATTGGGATGTCAAAGTTGATTTCTTTGTTAGATGAACCTTTAGTAGAGGTATTACGCCTAGTGGTGATCATGTAATAGTAGTTGGATCATTGCTTGTGGCTGCTTGCCAACATTGGATGGCCATGAGATAGGCCCACCAACTTGAATCCGTGCCGTGCAATAGAGAGGCTGTGAGTTTGATCTCCTGTTCATGTGAGTGAACCACAACAGCTGTGAAGTATACATTAAAACTCAGTAGGAAGATTATGACTATTGGATCCTTATGATTTGTTGAATGAAATGGCTTGGGAAGACTTGGAAAAACACAGGATGTAGCGATTTGAAGTCAACATGGCAAGGACTACTTCCTGCGCCTTTGAGTCATGGATTTCGACGGCATAGTGCTACTGTTATTTATAAGCGTTTGGTGAAATGGTTGGATGGAGTGGTGTTGGTTGGCGGTGTAGGTGCAATTGGCATGTGAGGCATGCCTGACTTTGGATTGGTTGTGTTTATCAAAGTGCTTGCCATCATTTGCTCATCTCTCTCGATGAGGTCGAAGGTCTGTCGGGGGGCACCTTTTGCCATGATTGGTGTCTTTGTTGTTTACTATAGCTTCTTGCCAAGTGAGCTCGTTTCGTGCATCAAATGATTTTTGAGGTCGGCAAACTTTTCGTTGGTGGAGATGTGCTAGTAGACACGTGCAAATCTGGAATTGATGAAGAAATGCTTGTGCTTTACCCGCACCGATGCGCCTTGATACCAAGTATCAAGGCGCATTATAAGTAAAGTGGTTTACCGTTGGAAACAGAGTTTGTCCCTTTTCACAAGATTGGGTTTGATTGGGTACTTTTGAGGAGCAAAAACTACACTTCATTGTTACGAGTGCGAAAACTTAGCGACGTATGTATAAGATGCATTTGCTAGAAAATGAGGCTTGGTTGAGTCGTTTGGTGATTTGGCGGTTCAACGGGTGCTTAGAGGTCAAAAACAAGGTTCATGAGGTTTGTGGAAGAGGTTAGAGAGATCTTTGATTGTAGTCTTGTAACGACAAGAATTTTTGTGAGTCGGTTTTAGGATGTTTTGGAAGTGACCAAAACCTGGTTGACCACACGTGAGTTGTTCAAGGTATTATTTGAAAGTAGCAAAGTGGGCTATGAGCAACGAAGCAAAAGATAGACCGCCTATGGTTTTGGGATTCGTTTGTGCCCAACTCATGAAAGTAGCCTAGTATACTTGCATGGCCAAAATCAAGTGTGTGCAAGCTTCTTCTTCAGAATTTTTCCCATGAAGGTGGCCGGCGGAAAAAGGATATTGCAAGCAAGCACTACTATAGCAAGGATAAAAGAAGCCACTTAAACACCACGTGATCTACTACAGCTGTTCTCAACACATATTCAACCATTTAAAGCAAATACATACATAAAAGGTAAAAGAAACACTATGCAAGCATGGGAAAAGAGATCAAGAAACAAAGATTAGTATGTGAAAAGAAATGAGACCTTCAAAGGTCTTCAAAGCACCGTGAAATCAAGGATATGTGATGAAATTTACTGTTAATAAGTCATACTCATTGAAATGGAAAAGAGTTTTAAAAAGCGTTTAGTATTAAAAACTTAATGAATATTTCCAACATCTATTTTTTTTTGAAAACTTCTTATCAATATAGAAACTTTATGATACATGTTACTCATGTAATTCATTGCTTTAAGATTACCTACGGTATTTCACCAGTACGTTTTTAGGTTAGATAAATAAGTTATATGTGTGATCATACCTTAAAGTCTAAAACTAATGCAAAAAAGAAAACGATATTCTCAATCTTTAAAAATAAATATTCAATTAAAATATCATCACATCTAAAACGTCATGCAATTACATAAATAGAAAGGTTTACAATATGTTGACACCTAATTACAGCTTTTTTGTAGGAATGCGTTCATAATACTGTCAGGTGTGGATTTTTGAAGGGATCACCATTGGAAGTCATCAATGTACAAAGTTTGTAAAACGTATTCTTAGATAACATACGGTGTATGAATAGATCGTAATAGAAAAAATATTTGGTGTTCATCATGGTTAATACTCTCAAAACATGATGATTGTGAAATTTCTTCATGCCCACAAAAATGTTAAGTAGGCTTTGTTGACGTGATAGGATTTTGATGTGCTTTGCTAGAAATTTGCATGTTGAAAAAAGATAATTGCAAAAGATTCATGATTTTGGGAATTCGATTATGTTTTGAGAACAGAAAAGTACATACGGAGTAATGATGTGTTATAGCTTAAGAAGAACGTATGCATAACAAAGCTTCCACTTTTTTCCTGACCCAAGCTAGATAGAGTGTATTGCCAAGCTTCTAGCCATGGACAAGAGTCTTGGCAAGTCTTACACGTAAAAAGATCTTTAGGAAGACTGGGCACCTCCTAGCCAAGACGACCGGCTTACTTTGTTGACAGAGGAGAACTCAAACATGATCTAAAACTAGGTGCAAATTCAGAAGGCTAACTTTGTGAAGGTGCGGGTGGTATGTGACACTAAGATGCTCATGCATGTCAAGATATGATGTGATCGCCACTAATCCCCTTCTTTTATAATAATTCTATTAGTTGAGACAAACTCCCACTGCTTCCGTTAAGGTAACATTCTTAAAAGTAGCACATGCTGATGTAGAAAAGTGTTCTCCAAAATTGGAGGACACTTTGATGTAGCAATTCATTCATCAAGTCATGTGCTGGCTGAGAGGACCACATTATTGCCATTACAATGCCATGAGCACACATCGTAATGTTCCATCTTCCATCCTGACTTGTGTGATGCAGCTATTGAGTTGTCCTCTATAGGTAAGATAACCAAAGTGGTCACTCCTCTTTTCGATTTACCAATGTAGGGTTTTACACATTGAAGCGTGAAAAATCACTTTAGATACACAACATGTTTTCAAATAGACTTAAAATTGAAAAAACCTTTAAAAGGGACTTTTCTGGTATGTTGACATTTTTGTGTAACTGTTCTAGGAACCTTCAAAAGAGGAAACAATTGCGTGAGATGGTAGCATCAATCGATGGCAGTTATCTCTTGTTTTCAACACTCCTTGTAATAACAATGTTGGTGTTGATAAGAAAACATTCAAATTTACTCAATGAAAAAGAATTTGAAGATTTCTTTGATTGCCATAAGAGGTGGTTCAATGAGGGATGTTAGCATATTGTACGGAAGTTGAAGTATTTGAGATGTAGTTTGCATAATTTAACTAGAAGAAGCAAATTGTTTTTACCTTGATTGTAGCTTTTGAGCTTCTCTAGAATATAGTTTTGGTCTTCATTGATTCTTCCCTAGGCTTTGAGTGTAATCGGATAAAATTGGGGAGACTTGGAACACCGGACACAAGAACTGTCTCTTTCGCATGAAGATTGTCTATTCCTTTAGCCTACCCCATTTTTTCTCTCATGTGTCAAGTTGACATGTTGATGGATTTCTTGTCTTAAGTTTACCTCTATTTCCCATCATGAATTGTTGCGACTTGTCTTGTAAGGGTCGTAGTGGGGGAGGAAGGATGGGAATGATGACCTAGATATTCTTTCTTGTGATTGTGATAAGGCATCAATATCATAGAAAAAACTACAAGTGTATTTGTTTTGGTCATATAATTGTTCTTGAAAACATTGTTGTAACTAGTAGCTGATTTTGCAGCCTTTCATTGTTTCTTATCTATTTGGTTGGTTTCACTCGCCATACTTTGCTTAGTGTCGGAGCCAATTTTGGCAGCCAATATTACAATCGTGTGAGGGGAGCTCATTGTTGCTAGGTTTATTCCAAGCAAAAATTACCAACCAAAGAATTTAGTTGTTTTCTTCTTCTTCCTGTTCTATTCTTTTCCTCCATAGTTTTGCGTCTCTAATAATTAGGGTGAAAAACGTTTAGTAGTCAGCGGTCGTGGTCATTACCTTTGGTGGCGACTGGTTCAACACGAGATGGTGAGATGGGGCAGTTTTCATGTCCTTTGTATGAACTCGCTTTGCTAGGGAATTTTTAAATTCCTTTAATTCTTTTCTTTGTTTCCTTTGGTTTTTGTTTTCAGAATGGGCATCCATAAAAGTGATCACGTAGTGTTGAAGTTTGAAATTCGGGAAAATGTGGTGGCTCCCCTTGTTTGTACGAGCGTTTGAGAGGTTGATGGTGAGGAAGTGATCGCTGGTGGCAACCTATTGAAAATTGAAAAAGCGGGTGCCTTGTGTTGGCACTTTGTTTTGTTTTTAGTGATGCGTAAGAATGTTCTTCTACTTGAAATGCTGTAAGAGACAACCATGCATGACCAAAGGGTGGTCATTTGATTTATGAAAAAGTGCTTTCCACAAAACATGTTACATAAAAATGTTTCAAAACAAGTTCTTATTGTAGGTGCTTGCTCATGCTACTAAATCCAAAACTTCTCATGATACATTAAGCTTCTGCTTTGTAGATAAGAAGTCACAAAAATCTTGATTGAATGGCACTCATGTCCATGAAATCAAGGCATCGGACGAAGTAGTTTGTGTTGCTTTCACTGTTACTCACCCTTGAATACCAAAGGTGAAATCAACATCTTGCTTTACTAATGTATGATGAATTACCAATTCCGTTGTGAATCGTCTATGGCTGTGGGAATGTGGGTGACGATGTATAGTTGAATTGTTGATTTGCGATGATGTGTTGATTTGCGACTTGGTGTTGATTTGCGGCAAGTTGTTGATTTGCAATGTCTTTCATGGATTTCATGTATAGAGGGGCTCGATTATGCTCTTTAGAAGCCTCTGTTATACATTTCTCCTTACCATGTGCATTTTTCCAAACATTGTACTTAAGGTCTGATCGGCTTCTATTTGCAACATGCATGAGTCATGAACCTACAATAATCGGTTTCACTCATTCCCCTTCGTCCTTCATGCATAAAGTGTTGCACGGTTAACGTAGTTGGTATTGGTGGATCTTGCACATCAAAGAGTCTAAAGATCTTATTGTACTATGTCTCTTGGCTAAGCTCCAAGAAGTTGTAGTTGCGGTCTATTTTCATGCTCATCTAAAACTAAAAGGACAACATGAGCGTGATATTCAACTCTTTGGGCATTGTAGTAGTTGTTTCTTTCATGACCACTGAATCTAGGCGAATGCTGAGGATGTCATCCATGTACATAAGGGCCGTTCTATCTAGACGAGTGTTAGGGGTAGGTCATTGAAGAATGAGAAAGTTGACGTACATTGTTGGTCTAAACTCCTTGTTAATAAAAAGTGCCTAAAGCTTCGTATTCTGAAGGAGTGGACTCTTTATTGATCATGTACATTCTAGTTATTTGTTTTCACACACGTTTCCTATTGTCACCATATCCTTCAAGTTGCTTCATGAAGATAGATGTGTTCATCTTTTTATGTTGGAAGGCCGTCGCGACATGAAGCTCTGGAACAATGCAGTCTTGAATTGGTGTGATTGTGAACATGATGCCTTTCTCATGTAGCGACATACAAGCATGTAGGTTTCAAAGAAGTACTACCCTTCCACTAGTATGAAGCCTCTCAGAAGAAGCCGAGCTTGATACTTATAAATGCTTGTCTGAGTGGTGTTGTTGATTTGAAAAATCCACTTCATCCCCTTAGACGGTGCATGTGGTGGTAATGATGTGTTACATTTCATCAAGTGTTGCTTTCCACTCTAGTGCATGTTCACCACTCAAGTCATCTTGAAAGGTATTCACCTTAGGTAGAATTTCTTTCAAAGGGTGTGAAATAAGTGCTACAAGGTGTGTTGTGGAAAACTCAGTAAGGAAGACCATGTGCTCCTTAAAAACTTAACACATTATAATTGCAATTTTGTGCTCCTCCTAATGGTCTGCTTACATTTGCACTATTGTATGTTGCAGTAGGCATGTGGACAGTCTATTGTCCAGAAGGAGTGGAGGCTTAACTTCTTTTGTGGTTGCAAACCATGTTGCATGCGCATTGTCTTGACTTCATCATGATATACATCTCTTGTTTCATCGCATAAGGTGGTGCTTTCAAGGTTGTGATTAGTGAAGGGTACAAACGCGCGCATGGCCTCATGATGTGCCTTATCCTTATAGGGTGATACATTTATGTCTGCTTCTATTTTTGATCTCATAAGTAACTTAACGTTCAAGTTACATTGAATCTATAGAATACCTTTGGCCAATTTTCACTTTTCCTCTCATGCCATACATGTCGAAATGTTTCAACGTATATGTCTTGGCTGATGATGGTGCATTGTGCATCCATCTTGATGAACTCTAATCTTTGCATGTTGGATGCGTGCCCCATGAACAAGCCCAAAGACGCATTGTGTCTCTACCTACTCCTTTTTACCTTTGACACGTGGATTAGAGCCATGCAACTCAAATTAAGGAGCATTTTGATGCATGGCTTTTCACCACGCCAAGGTTCAAACAACATCATGTTAGGTAGTGTTGTTTTAGATATGCTATTATGCAACCAACCTACTTGCTTGAGTCACTTTATGTTGTCATGTTATGTGGCAAGAAGCATCAAACTCCGCGTTAATTGAATTGTGCACTTTACTCGTCTTTCTACTCCATTTTTTCACGGTGTGTAAGGCAAAGAATAGTGGTGCATGATACGCATGTCTTTTAGAAGAGTCATGAAGTTTGTTCTTGTGAACTCTCCATAGTTTTTAAAGCATTGGACTGGTAGCTTATTGTTTCTCTATCTCTTGGCCATAGTCGGCCTCATGGAACTTTTTGTTTTCCGTGAGAGTGTAGCTCCAAGTGAAACAAGTTGCATTGATGATGAAAAAATACATGTATCGGAGACCTAAATTCATCGTGACTACCAGTAGTGGTCGGCATATTTTTGTGTGGATCAATTATCTATATCTATATCTATATCTATATCTATATCTATATCTATATCTATATCTATATCTATATCTATATCTATAT